>JBBMFX010443521.1:0-17406 GCA_037832545.1 Rhabdalestes septentrionalis
CAATTTATGTTAAAATGCTTTCATTCTAAACTCAACACTTAGAACACTTTAAATCAGATTATGTCATTCTTCCATTTTTGGCCAAGTGAGCTATTTCATATAATATTTTATATAATGGCCATATAATTATACATAATTGTAATATTTTGTTATGTAATTTGTTGCTATTTTTACTACATAAAATCTGTAACAAATAGTGTTTAATGCTTTTTTCCACTGGAGTGCAGTAAGCTGTCATACTCCCCCATCGGAAACTAAGATTATTATATTAACCTGCTTGCTTGGCCAAAAATGGATAAGTGTCTTAATCTAATAGAAACCACTAAAAAAGAAAGCAATTCTAAAAAGAAAGCATTTGAACATAAATTGTATGATTTAACAGTGTAAATACCAAAGAACATAAAAATGTAGTTTTCATGGTTTTCAACTGGCCAAAAGTCAATTGTTACAACTGGATATATGGAGGATATTATGGATAGGTTTTATTGAAGTTGATGTTAAAAATTAAAAGATATGGGGAAAAAATCCAGACCCTTGGGAAATGTAATTTCATATACATTAACACAGCGAGTGAACTGGATACAAAAAGCCTGCAACAAGACTATTTCATTTATAGTATGATTTTATTCAAAGCAACTTCCATTCCCTACCTACAGGGGGCAGTATCCCTGGAGCAACTGGGAGTTAAGGGTCGTGCTCAGGAACCCAGTGGTGGTGGAGGAGGTAGGATTTGAACCCATGACCTCTTAGTTCAGAGACAAGTATCCTACCCACTGAGCTACCTCCACCAATATGTTTTGAAATAACATAATGATGGACTGTTTATTTTTACTTAGTTAAGTTGTTCTTGCCATAATGTGCAGTAGAACCGTAGCGGAACCGGATCACTAACTGTGTACCGACCCGTCCGTCACTACTGATGATCCAAACACATTAAGAAGGAAGAAACTCCACTAATGAACTCCTGATGAAGAAACTCCTGTTAATTAAACTCCAGTCCAGGATTCCTCATGAATCTGAGTGAAAAAAGTCCAAGAGTGTAAAGCTGCATCAGAGCAGTAAGTGATGTTTTCAGTATTAATCTACAATGTAGCCCATAATAAACACAAAGTAAATCGTTGAGTTAGAATGTGTCCAAATGTTTGAATGGAAGTGTAAATATATATCTATAATACATACTGTCTCTGGCAGAGACAGGGATGATGTGTTCACAGGGCGTGTAATTAAATCAGAGATAATCTCTTGAGCTGGGGCTTCTACAGAAAGCATGGTCCTTTCCCCCTTTCGGTTTATGTTTATATTCTAAGTGGCCAATCATGTGCACCCTCCACGCATGATCATTTTTCAGGAAGCACAAATCTTGTTTGTCACTCTTGAGAATGATAGACTACAGAAACTACCATCCAAGTACAGCTTTGTTTTGATAATGCCTGCCATGAGAAACATATTTAAATGAATAAATACACTGAAATGTTTTTTACTGGCTTCCTGGTTTGTCTTTTTAAGCTTAAGATTTTTTGCTTTTTTTAAAAGGCGTGTGTCACGGTTTGTGTTTGGGAGGGAAAGGGGAGGACGCCACAGTACGATAGTATTTACAGATTTTAATGAAAATAGAACACAGAACAGAAAACAAAAACACAATCCCTGAACTCAGAACCAAAAACAATAAACCAACAACCATGAAAACAGGGAATACACAAACACAAGACCCATGCTCCTCAAAGAAACAAAAGAACAAAACCAAGGATTCAGGTTTAAACTTTTCTCAAAACTTCAAAGCCAGAAAACGTGGATACGGATAACAGTGCAGATCGTGCGCAACCAGGGATTCAAAAGGGCGGAACACGGGCCTGTAACACAGAAAAGGGAAACAAGCACAAGAACATAAAAGCAACAGGCAACAAACACAACATTCACCATAAGGAGAAAAATACAGACTCAAAGACACTGGGGCTGGCTGGGGTTTAAATAAAGGGAGCAAATGCGAAACAGGTGAACTAGTAGGAAACAAGGAACAGGTGAAACTAATAAGACTTGGACGCGATACAAATGGGGCAAGAACACTAGGTAGGGGACAAGGGACCAAAACGTAAACTGGAAATAAATATAGGGACGAAGGGAAAAACTTATATTCAGGAGACGGGGAACGGGCTGACGATGCGGAGACGAGGTGGCCGTCAGAGCGTGATCTGATGTAGTTGTAAAAAACTGCTGTGACTACTTGATTAATTGTCAGAATATTTGAAGGCTTACTCATTCAATCTCTGATATAAAATACCGTGACGTGTGGAATCTCTGGAAACATTTCTGATCAAAAATAAAATATGAATCCCCCAAATGGCTAATCACTGTAATTCTAGGTATTTTTTTGTAGTTCTAGGCTGTTAAATTTTTGCTCACTCATTATCATATGCACAGACAGATGCAAAGGTTTGGTCCACACTGGTCAACATGTCTAATCGCTGAATATAATACATCTTAAGTAAAAAGGTTGCGTTAACATCGGTTTTGACACACTATGTTATATTTACCATTGTATGTTATATTGTAGGTTTGCTTTTTTTTAAATTTGCCAAATAAACTAAATTTGTGGATTTAAATTTTGCAGAAAAATCTCAGTCACATCCATGTATGTTCATGATATGAATTTATTTTACTTTGAAAGCTATTTGACCAGCCATCATCTAATCCACTCCTACATCCCAGCAGTCTCTGACTGAAAAGCAGAGAAAAACCAAAAAAACAAACACACATGCTCCTGATCACACCTAGGGGCAATTTAACATCGCCACTCTCCTGATGGGGCAGCTTAATTGGTCCACTCTCTTGATGGGGCAGTTTAGTATCGCTGCTCTCCAGATGGGGCGGTTTAGTATCACCACTCTCCTGAAGGGGCAGTTTAATATCTCCGTTCTCCTAATGGGGCAGTTTAGTATTGCTACACTCCTGATGGGGCAATTTAATAGATCCACTCTCCTGATGGGGCAATTTAATAGCTCCACTCTCCTGATGGGGCAGTTTAATAGCTCCGCTCTCCTAATGGGGCAGTTTAATATCACCACTGTCCTGATGTGTCAGTTTAGTATCGCCACTCTCCTGATGGGGTAGTTAAACCCACTCCATTGTCCTGATGATAAATTCTTTGGACTTCAGGAGGAAAGCAGCTGAAAACCAAGCAGACACTGAGGAACCCCCCACTCCCCAGGTGGTACCCCAGGACCCCCCGCCCCCCAGGTGGGACCACAGGACCCTCTAGCAGTGAGGCAGCAGCGCTCCCTGGGATTTGTATGACCAGTGATGCCCAAAATTTTGCATGCGACCATGTTAAACATGTTCAGTACTTAAGTTCTGTCAGTACTAATGGTCAGTGCTTCACCCCATCTCTGAAATTTGGCCCTGGTAGCTGGGTACAAACTGATGGTAACGTGAGGTTTTTACATTTTGAGTTATTTTATGAGGTTTGGGAGAAGGACCATGACTGAAGCTCCTCTCTATTCCAGTCCACTGTATTATAAATTCTATCTCTGCCCTGCATTGGTTGTGAAGGTTTGGTAGCCCACCCTCTCCTCACCGTTCCTGTCCTCTCTCAGGTCTGTCTTTGGTCATAAAAAGGAGGTCCCACCAGGGGGGA
This sequence comes from Rhabdalestes septentrionalis, assembly GCA_037832545.1. Lineage (NCBI taxonomy): Eukaryota > Metazoa > Chordata > Actinopteri > Characiformes > Alestidae > Rhabdalestes > Rhabdalestes septentrionalis. The sequence goes on from JBBMFX010443521.1 coordinate 3,632, forward strand.
CATCTTTTATTACCAACCTGCCCGGAATTCCAGCCCAGGCTCCTGGAGTTCTCTCCCCCTACAGTTTTAAAGTCCACTCTTATAAATCAATCATATGAAAGCGCGGCCTGAGAGCAGTGTGTCATGTGTTACTGCGTGGGGGTTCTCCTGCCACTGTTGCATGCAGCTCGCTTATTAGTGGTCTGGACCCTGGTTGATTTGGGATAATGAGTTGTAAAACTGAAATGAATAGCACAAATAAAGGTTCAATCATTGTGAGGACCTGGAAAAATGTATTTTTAAGACTTGGCCGCAGACTGTTTATGCATTATTAGATTATAGATGATGGAAAGGAAATTCAGGTTCACAAAACTGCAGGCTATTTTTATAGTAAAATTCTCCCGCAGGTTATATATTGGTCACCAGGGAGGCGATTCCCAGTGGCAAGCGCACACGCAAAGTCTGGAGAAGATCCAGTTGGCTGAGGAGTGATTTCCTGTAAAAGACCTAAGAGGAGAGTAGGAGGGATTGGGTTCCGCTCCATGCTCAGTGTACTGGTGTACAAGAGAGCACGGGCATTTTCACACATGCTGTCAGGGGACGATGGTGACTGAGCCCACGTCGGAGATCCCCACACCAGGAACGCAGGCGTGCTGAGCGACTTTTGGCTGCTGCTCAGAGAGGCACCCCAAGCTCCACTTTCATATGGGACAGGTCTAGAGGAGCACAGGACCTCCAATGAATCTCAATGTGGACTCCTTTCCAAATGTGGACCCTCTTCCATTTGCTTAGGTCAGCCAGATGAACACAAACACACCAGCCGTCAGAGCCAAGGTAAGCACTTTAATACCCAAAGCTGTCTTCTAACCTCTGATGTCATGGAGCTCTAATTTAGTGACATGTCCTACCGAGAATACAATTCTCCCTGTGGGACTGATGACACTATTACGTTTCACAGGATTCCCTTCGAGCATTTTGTTCACCCGCAATTTGAATGATCAACACTGATTAGTCTTTGAGTTTGAATTAACTTTGATGCATAATGGGATGGTTCTCTTCAGGAAGAATATTTGTGTGACAAAGAACTGATACAAATGATACAAACATCTTTCTCTGTGTTTAACACATTTAACCCATTCACCAAGGGAAACAGTGGGCTGTCACCAACGAGGAGCGCCAGGGAGCAGTGTGTGAGAACAGTATCTTGCTCAAGGGAGCCTCAGTGGTGCCACTAGCAGTCATGGGATTCAAACCCATGACCTTCAGATTATAGGGGCAATGCCCAAACCACTAGGTTGCCAGAACCATGACATACCTTTTTTTAAGAGTCTCTACATACTCTTTTTAAAAAGTCCTAAGACCTTAAAATTGTAATAATGCTGCAAAAAATGTTAATATGCACGATGCCACAAATTGTTTGAAACTTAACTATAATGCAATATATTTTCATTATATGTAAAAATCAAACTGCAATGTGATGTAACATTTGTCCCAGGATTATATATTCCTGAAGGCAGCCGCTCTTAATGCACAATGAGAGATTGCGACACTGTCTGCTAGAAAAAAAAACGCCTCTAAATAACTTTTCCTGCATTTGGATTTTCTCTGGCACTCTCCTAGACTTTCTTCAGCCCACACAAAGTGTTTATGGATGCTGGATCTTTGTAGTATCAGACAAACCAAAGGTCCAAAATAACCAGAGGATCGGGTCGTAGGGCCAGAGGAACCAGAGGAGCCCAGGGACGAGCTTGGTCTGTGAGATTTTACCGGTTTTAACAACCCGGGATTCGGTCCACTGGAGCTGGCAGGGAGTTTAAATGGATGCTCTAATGTAATAGACACCAATGTTATTGTCACTCAATCCCTCTCAGAGTTGTAAAATGCGCTCCAACTTGGACTTCGCTTGCTGTTATTACATCCATAATTACACAGTCACACCAAATCCAGCACAGGTGTTTCTAATAAGCAGCATTTGTACTAACAGCCCACACTGGATAACCATTTGTGTTGTTGTCATTGTTTTCAGGTTATAATTGCTCTCAGTTGCTTTGACTTCTGTAAATATTTCTCCAACATTTTATGTTCTCCAAATTTGCAGAATATAAACAAGACCATACATACAGCACACACAAAATTGCTGCTGCGCCAAGCTGTGCTAGGTTCAGTGTGATGTTAACCATGGGGTGCCGTTTGTTCCTTTTACACAAGAACAGGCCTGGAAAGTGACAGGAGCAGGTGTGGAATGGAAGTAACCTTGAAACAACGCATTAAAGAGCAGTGTATCTGAACAGTTTACACTGAAAACTATAATTACGATTAATAACGATTCCGCTACTAAAGAAACACATTCACCAGAAGCACATAACAATGAATACAGAACTGAATTTAATCAGAGAACTGGAAAAATATATAAAAAGAAATAAAAAGCTAGCCATCTTCCCCATTTCTTATGTTTTATCATTACGACACTTTGCTGACGTTAAAGTAGTTACGATAAAGTGGTAACTAAGTTTGAAAGGGTGAGAGGCCAGACTGGAGGGATTTGTGCGACTGATAGAAAGAAAGAACGCCCTGTTACGATCTCTGCTCATTTAAACGTTTCCTATCTGATTGCAGATAAGGCACCTCTGCTCCTTCCTTGTCCTGTGCTTGCATCTGGTCCATGGCGCTGTGCCCGGTCCATGTAAGCACTCTGTGACGAAGGACCATCTTCTCAGTTTAAGACGTTTGGTGAGCGACACTGGATTTATTCAAATTTTTTTTACATCTATAAGATATTGCCAACATCTACCTTCTGCCACTTTTATCCTTGGTATTCACATATTTATTTACAATTTTACAATATTGCTGTTGATTTTTTTTGTTGTTGCAGTTTTGTGTTTTCTACATTATTTTAAACCTTTGAATGGACCAACACAAATCCTTATTTATTGAGTGATTTGGGGTTTTGCTCGAACGGTGATGATGTAATTTTGCCCTTCTCCATGGCTTCAGTTATGGCAGGTTAGGCTTGGCCAGAAGGGGGCGGGCTAAAGCTCGCAATTCTGTCTTTTGAATTCATTGTAACTTTGAAGAAATTAGTACAAATCATGTAGAAAAGAACGAGAACAATGTTTCGGAGAAATACCAAGGAAACAGGCTGATACGTGGTATTCAGAGTGAATACCATTTTGAAATAATTTTGAATTTTAAACGTCCAGTAACAATGAATGCACTATTTAGCAAAGTCATCATAATGATTCCTTTACTTTGACTGAAAACAGCTTTGAAATAAGGAGATAATGTGAAGCAGCTTCAAATCATATAAGATAAGATGAGATTAAACTGAGATAAGATAATACGAGATCAGATTAAATAAGATAAAATGAAATTACCTTAAATAAGACGAGATCAGTGAAGATAAGATCAAATAGCCCTTTATTGGTCCTACAGCTGGGCAATTTGCAAGTTTACAGCAGCAGAATGGACAGAAAAAGCTAAGAAAGGAGAAGCAGCAAATGAAAATAACCAATATTATAAAAACTACACAAAACAAAACTGTGACCAGATCTGGCAAAAAGAGTCGGAGTGACCCAAAATTCAAATTTGAGGTTTTGGTATCACTGAAAAGATGAGAAAATTAGCTTTAAAATAATACCTTAAACTATATCTTAAACGGTTGTCAAGTTACAAAAGATTGAATTATGTTATCGCAGCACCATTTTCCAACTAAGAAACCAAGAAAATCGCTTTTAAAGTTTTTCCATGATGCTGTCGAGTCGCGGGTTCAGCCTGGGTTTGTGCGGGGCTGGACCGTGCTTTAAGCACTTTGATAGGTTTACTGAGATCAGGGAAGGAGGATACCCGGAACTTGGGGAACTCCTTGGTTGAAAGGAGTGAAAACAGTGAAAACAGTGAAAACGTTTTTACGATTTGAGAGCTGCAACTCAAATTAAAAAGCCATTTCAGGACATTTTCACAGTTGTTTCAATGATGACATTAATTTTGAAGAGCTTTTCTTTATAAAAACCCAAAAGACATTTTTGTTTTTCAACATAATCGGCCCGTATCTGAATAAATAGAACGCCGACTTCCGACACATTACAGAAGCACCATGGAGATTCTGTGTGGAACAACTTTTAAATACAGATTAGATTGTGGTATTGACAAGAAACAGATCCTGAATCTTAAATCTAATTTATCTGCCTATCCTTTTCCAATTCCAGATTGGGAACCAACTTGAGAATGGCTGCTTTATAAGCTATAAATTCACAGAACGGAGGAGCTTGGTAAGCATGTCATGTTCATCTTTTTTTTGTCTTTTCTGTGAAAGGACTTTAATGAATTTAATAGGTTTAAAGAGAGACAGTCATTGTCTCTTTAAATCAGTACCAAGAACAACAGCAAACGGATATATTGGTGGAGTCAGAAACCTTTTAAAGTTTATCACATTTTCTCTCCACATTCATGCCCTTGAGCTTTATAATAAATCAGATTAAACTCTAACAAGCAGCACAGTGCACTGACAGAGTCTATATTTATGCACTTTTGGATCTGTTCACAGTATACGACAGGAAAGCTAAGTGTAAAAGGTCTCAAACAAAAAACAACAGCTGTTCCCAGTCAGATCACCACTGCAGAGGTGGACGCGATTGAATACGTTTTAGATTAAGTTTTATTTGCGTTTGGTCGAGCACAGGTTGCCTTATTTTACACTTCTGTTTTAGGACATACAGGGGAAAAATTAAACACCATAGACAACCTAATAAATCTAGAAATTAAAATTAGCTAGATTTGAATGAACGAACAGGAAATCCTGTGAAGTGCTTTACAGATCACATTCAGGTAAAACTTAGTTTTTTAATGGCCCTATAAGAAAAAAATGCTGTTTTACTTTTCCCAACCGTTTTTGCTGGGAGGATTTCGGCAACATTAAAGCACATCTGGCACAAAATTCAGGCTTTTTTTGTTTAACTCTTCTCTTTTATTAGTAGAGCTGAAGAATAAAAGCAATAGACCAAATAAGGTTGTGCGTCATCATGAGTCCCATGACCAACCGTCCGACTCTATTGCTTAAATAATCAGAACTATTATTGCTAAAAGCAGGTAAACTGAGAGACATGGTGTTGGTGTGATACATTATGTCTGGTAATAAGATAAAATGAGATAGACCTTTATGAGTCCCACGAGTGGGAAGTTTCCATTGTTAAGACAGAAAGTGGACAGAAGAGAAAAAAAGCCACACACAGTTCCGTCCATCTCCTCTGCCGGGGTGTGTTGGGTCTGGCTGGCGTTCTGGACTGGCCTGACTGAGGAGGAGAGCCGTAAGAACAGATGTGTTTGGAGCACGGTGAGTCTCAGAGATCAATCTCTCAGAACATTCTGGGAGGTGTTCAGGGTAACATCTGACTTCGTAACATTTAAAGGCTCCTGACACACCCCTGAGAACATCTTGGATCAGAGGAGACCGAATCAGTCAGACGTCTCGTTTCCTCGCCTGCCCTCCCGTTTGTTTACGTGCTGCACTGGCAGCCTTTACATTTATACAAACAAGGACTTTAGAGCACATTCCTGTGCACAGCGAGAGTCTGATGCTGCCAATCTGCTTTCCATCAGTCACAAAATCCAAAATCTAATCGTCCGTTTACGAGATACACATTCAGAACTCCTGCCAGAGCAGTGTTAGAGCAGGCAGTTTTATGTCTCGCTAGATGGACGTTAACTAGCCCATTTTCGGCCAAACAAATCCACACATGTTGTGTTTTTGTAACACAGCTGTCTGGTAGTATCGAAATATTATCTCTTGATTACCAGAAATTCTCATAATCATGAGAAATGTCACCTTGCACTGTACTCCCCTCAGTCACAATTATGATGCAAAATTATGTTTATTTTTGAACATTATCATACAGATTCCTATCACATTCAAGTGTTTCCATTATAAACAGATATCAAAAAAACAAAACAAAAAACCCTAAAGTAAGTATTTAACGAGTAAAGATAGATAAATAATATTAATATATAAGTAAATACGAAGTCAAAAACCAGGGGAAAAAACCTATAAAGCTATAAGATATTTGTCTATATACTTTCAATGCATGACCGGTGCCACCAGCATTCTTCCAGCTTCGTTGTTACCGATGACAACTTACTAGCATTTTCAGGGTAAATTAAAAGCACAGGTCAATAGATCAAATAATTGTGTATGAGTGTTTGTAGTGTTTTTCATGCAGTTTTTTGATAGTGGTAATAATTAGCCTATAATAATCATATAAGAAGCGTTTGAAGAGACAGTAGTCAAAACAGTGGGGAAAAACCTATAAAGCTACAAGATATTTGTCTAGATACTTTCATTGTCCATCAGTTCCACAAAATAGCCACTATCCAGACTCTGCAAAAAAATCACAGAACACCTAGGTCTTTTTTTTTTGAAGCAAGACATGAAGTAATCCCCTTTATCTATTGGCAAAATTACATTCTTAAGTTTTATTTTTCACTTTGTATGGTAGCAGTATTCCTCTGTACTCTCCACGACTGGCCGTCCTTCTAAACAGGGTTTGCTCTTGATATTTGCTCATGAATCTCAAACATGGCATTTTTCCATTTCTTCAGAGTGAAATCTGCTACATTAAAGCAGCGTTCCCTCACATCCTGGAGCTTCTTAACACGCGCTTCAGATATGGAAGGAATTCAGACAACTTCAACTACACCAGCTCACTGAAGAACCTGATCTACAACATCTACTCCCAGAAATGCATCCCTCCGATCAATGAGGAGATCGAGGTGATCTTGCACAAAATATCATATACTGTATTTGAGATGGTCTTTTACTATACACAGAATTTTTTTCAGATTTTTTTCTAAATTATCTGCAGTGTGATACTAAACCAGGGTTGCATTTTTAAAGTATTTGTTATCATTTATATAAATAAAACTTCAGAACTAGTGATCTCTGCCAGATTCTTAATTCAGTGGTACATGTTGGCTTTCCCGGAAAAAAGACAGTGGTAGTGGTATCTATACCAGGCTTTTGAAAGCCTGATCAACTAAATGGCTGCAGATGCTGACTGCTGTGTACTGTACATAACACCGGAACGGCCGCTAATGCTGTGCAGATGTTTTGGGAGTGCCGTGTTATCCAGAGCACATGGTCAGTTACTGGTGCTGGCGTGACCGGTGCCGCCGGCATTTGTCTCACAGCTTCTTCCAGCATCGTTCTTCCCATTGACAACTTTACAAGCATTTTCAGGGTAAATTAAAAGCACAGGTCAACATATCTAAATAATCAGAGATACGTTTATGAGGGTTTTGTAGTGTTTTTCATGATGATTTCAAATCCGTGTTGCGTAAAGTTTTTGTGATGAAGCTGATTGCATTGATAGTGGTATAATTATATATATTGCATGATAGTTGGTATAATTAGCATATAATCATCATATTATAAGTGTTTTTGAAGAAACAGTGGTAGCTGACTGACACTGGTCATTATTTCTATGCCACACTGACCACACACCGAAAATACTGAAACAGTTACTTGATTGGCGGTTTAATAAAAAAAAAAGGCATGCAAGTCTATAGTAAATCTAAAATGTATTCTTAATTCAAAAAGTTGATGTGACTGAAAAAAACTGATGTGAAATCAGCATGAAAAACTGGTTTAGAAAGTGATCATTACCAAAAAATGTATTTTGTTGACCTGTGAAGTTAATAATAAACAAATAGAGTATTAAGAAGGGGTGATTTATTTCTCACAGTATGGAATAAGGATGAAAAAACATCACCAACATGAGGATTAAAAGGGAAACAAACACACTATGAATTAATGAATAAAAGGGTTATTTTGGCAATCCTTTAACTGCGCTTAGTTACAGATTATCATGTGCTTATTAGTTGACAGAAATATTAATGTAATGAACAATCAATCCCGTTAATGGACCTTCTACAAGACTACCCATAGTTCTATGAACTTTTATTAACCTGTTATTCCTTACATTCAGTGTTTCACATACAAACAACATGAACACAGCAGAAAAGTTATGACCTCACACTAGGAACATGACTGCTGGGAGGAAGAATGTATTTTATTTGTTTCAGTGTGACACATTTCCTCCTCAGATTTAGACACTTTTCACTCACAAGCGGAGAAAAACCTGCAAGACATGAAACATCTGTCAGCAACAGCAGCTCCTCGAAAACATTTTGGGGCTGTAATTTGGACACTCAGCAGTTTGCTGTTATTTATTAAGTAACCAACCAGACGTCCTTGGTGGCTGCTAGTTAGATTTAGGTGTTAGTGAAGTACTCCTCATTCATTCCTGTTTAGTTTCCACACAGTTACCTGTTAAGACTGAAACCGTATTATGAAGCGTCACCCTGGTGGATAATGGAAAATTTAGCCCTGATAGTTGACCCCAAGGGAGAGAGAGGTTCATTTAACTTCGCAGACCTCGTGGCAGCAATGTGATTTGTATTAGCAGAAGATTTTGATGTACAGATATGTGTCTTTTAGGACGTATCAGTGGGCCTGGGAGTCTGGCAGGAACACGGTGAACTAAGCCGCGAAAGGAATTAGATTACACAGAGATCAATTCATAGATAGGACTGGAGCCTTCGCTGCCTCGGGATACCAGGTTCCCTCGCTTTTAATGGGGTCCAAGCTTTCCATTGTAGGCTACATATTTAGTAACCATCAATTAGACTGGCATGATTGAATTCTCCTGATGTGACTCCCCTGCTCAGGAGAACCCAGCGAAGTTCGCCAAGCTACACACAACCTCGCCCAAGGTGGGCCTGGAGAGGGCGGAGGAGGTCATTCGAATGTACAAGAATCTGGTGACTCAGAGTGACAAACCAGTGAGATGGAACTGTGAGCATGAGTTCGGCGAGGACTACCCAGAATCCACCTCTACGACTCTCACTCAGACGTCAGGTAACACGGAAACAGCAAATATCAGCGTACACGATTTAAAAGTAAATCCTAGTGTTTCAGTTAATGAAAGCTTATGTAAAAGCACACTTTGGCCAAAATGAAAACAATAATATTAATAACCAGGGCTACATAAGCGCTGTCTGTAGACTGTGCTTTTTTGTTAAACCAAAGAAAGCACCATCTGAGATCTACCTTGAGGAGCGAATTTTTGTAAAAAAAAACCCTCTGGTTTGGTAGATTTTGGGGGCGCTTTTGATTATATGATTTGTTGCTTTATTGCATCTGCACTATGATTTCAAACCATAAAGGAAAGAAAGAACTTAAAGGATAAAAATGTCTGGTCAGATGAGAAAAAAAGCTGAAAAGTGAGGGTTGTAAGGATTCTATCAATTTTGTGCTGAATTAGGACAGAAATGATATTTCCTTTACGATTATGTCAGGGGTAAATGTTACATTAGTGCCCTGTGGCTGTTTACTCACCTGATGACTGAACTTTTGGATAGAAACTCAGATGGTTGACTTTACATTAAGTTAAACCATAGGTTGACCAAACATATTAAACACAGCAACTATAACAAATGTTAAACTTCCCTGTACTTCATAATCTAACTTGGTGGACAGTATTATACATAATTACCCCCAATTTGTAAATAGTGAAAAACAACTTTTTAAAAAAACACCAAGTTAGATTATGAAATAAAGGGAAAATCTTTTTCTTGTACTTGCTGTATTTCATATGTTTTGTCAACTTATGGTTTAACTTAATATAAACTTTTAGTTTCCATCCAAAAGTTCAGTTTACTTGGGAATCTGTCCACATAATATTGACTTTTTTTACAAAGTTGATGTAACTGCAGAGTGTAATCTTTCTCTCTCTTTCAACATTTATGTCCTGTTTTTTCAAGACACAAACGTTTGTCCATGTGAATTCCTTTTTGTGTGTCCACTAGTCTTGTTGATGTTTCGCTCTTCCTTTATTACTAGGAACCCCAGAGTGCCAGTGCTCTTGCTCAAAAATGACTTCTACATATCTGAAGGTGTCTGCATTCACAAGATCCTCCCTGCAGACACCGACAACTTCATCACCACCTGGGCTGTCCCAGGAGTTCGTCCCGCGGCGCAGAAATGAAGGATCTAAAGTGTCTGAACCTGCTGTCAAACGCAACACAAGTCATTCGATACAAACCCAGCCCTCTCCAGTAACACCAGATTCTGAACGTTCACCTGGGCTGCACGCAACAAATGATCTCTTCAGAGGTCGACCTGGCAGTTCGGCCCGCGGGGACTTCCCAGACCTCCTCTTTCCTGGCACCCCAGATTTGATTGATGACTCCTCTTTAGAAATGGGAAGTTTATCATCATCAGTCACAGCTCTCTCGGCTGAAATACCAAGAACATCCCAGAGAGGAGCTGTTCTCCGTCTCCAGCCAGCAACATCGCAGCCCTCCTCGCTCAGTTCAGAGAGGAGCACGGCGCTCCTAATTGCCAAGAGGTCTTTAGATTACAAAGGAATATTGTCTGGTCTCTACTCTGAACTGGCCCAGAGTTGGATTACTACAACCACATCTGAGCCTGCAGGAACTCATAAGACAGGCTCACACCTACAGACCGCTCCCGGAACAACACTTCATGTGGATAAAAAGGCCGAACCCGGGTCAGCCACAGCCCCGCCGTTCCTGAGCACGACTGAGGATGTGTCGGGATCCCCGAGCCCCACTGCTGAACAGGCTGTTGATTTGAGCGTTCCTACACAAATCCAATATCTTCACACATCCACATCTGCACCAGAGAATGTAATTAAAGCCCTCAGTGAGGCAACAGACTGCAAAGGTGAACTTTATTTACGCTCTTTGATTGTTAAACCCCACTTCAGACTCCTCTTTCACTAGTGAGGATGTTCTGTTACAGTCGCACACTGACCACGAAAACCTTTACCTTCATATTTAGGTGATACTTTATTCCAACGGTCTGCTGTAGGATTCCTTAACACCTCGGTAAACAACCTTCAACTAGACGTCTATCACCTTAACCACCATAACACTCACTCTAAACCCGTTTTCAAGAGTATTGATTCTTCAGTGAAATTTCTCTTTAAAAAACTTGAGCAGAAAGAATTAGTACCTTCTAGTACTTTAAGTATCTACCAGCATAGCAGATGATTTGATCTACTCCATGCATTTTTGTCCAAAAATGTAATGATGAACCACAAGTCAATTGCAAAGATGTGCCAAAAAATACATAAAGATTTCCCCTTTTAACTGGACAGGATATAAAGCTTATTGATGGACATCTGAATTAAACAACAATTTACTACCTGCCTTTTACTCAACCTAATCCTAAATCTGGCTCTAATCTTAATCTTGACTCTTTTAAGAATTGGTTAATTAAAGAATTTCTTGGCCATCTATCAAAAAACTTTCTGACAAAAAAGCTTGTGAGGAAAGAAGACAACTTCACTGGTTTTTGAAAATTTGTAAAAATGAGTCTTGTATAAATGTTTCGATCTGGACCTCTTCCGCCACCTGCTCCTCAGACATCTGACTTTGATTCTGTCTCAAACTGAATATTTGGTCCGGCCTCAGACACTACTGGAACTAATGTGAGGAGTTGCCTAGTTTGCGCGAGGAGTTGTCTAGATCTGAGAAGTTGATCAGTCTTTAAGTATTCAATTGTATTTATACGTTGTTTTTTTTTTAACCCATTAAACAACTAGTTAAATAAACATAGCATATCTCTTTATTGAGAACTGGCAAAGCAAAGGTATCAAACTTCACCAAAACTCTACAATTCTGGCAGTAACTGAGAGGATTGTAATGAATGTGCAAATGACACCTGGCTCTTTTCCAGATCCCAAATGTAAACCGGACACTGGAGGTTCTGGAGATCACGCAGAGGGACTCTTAAAGAAAGACTTCCAGCTCACTAGCGGCTCCATATTGTTCCTAATCACATCTGCGTGCCTGACACTACTGCTCCTCACCACCCTCCTTATCTGCAAGCAGCAAACTGTGAGTCATGAGAATAAAGTGAAGGTAAAACCTTGATCGGTAGCTCTCAAAGAAGCATAATTCATGTTTTTTGATTTCTCACAGAATTTGAGACAGCTCCTTAAAAGACCAAGTAGATCTGAAACTCAAAGGTATTCGAAGATCTATTTACACAGTAATTCTCTCTGAACTTTGTAGAGGTTTTTGATATCTGTTTTTATTATTTAAAAAGGTCGAACATCTGTGGCAAAATGGATCTATAGAACCACGGAGGAAATACAGGACCTGGTGAGTTGCTACAAACAACTAATTCTTTATTTGAAACAATGAATTCTTTATTTGTGTAGACTGAATGTCTAAAACACTCTTTTTTCTCTCCTGCGCCCTTGGACTGACTGAATGCTCACAGATTTGTGCTGGAAATCCTTGCAGGAGAATAACGATTCTTTTTGTTTTCAATATTTTTTTGCTAATGTACTGTACATTCATGCTGTATAAAATGCATATATGTATTTTTATAGAGTATATAAAGTTCACTTTCATTAAACTGTAACAAAGTGAGCTCGTTTATGGCATGTTTATCTCTCTGTCAAGAGACAAGGCCGATGCATGATCAAGGCCGATGAATTCAAAGAGGCTCCACCAAAATTCTTGCAGCAAATATCAAGAAATCCTTGAACTGTACAGAACATACCGTATTTCGGAAAATGATGGAATTATAAGATATTTTTATACAGAGTGATTCTATGAGGCAGGATTTCTTCTACAGACTAGAATTTCGGACACATATGTCATTTGAACAATGAATGGAAAGAAAACTCTTAAGGCAAGATGCTACTAAAGGAATGACATGCAATGAGAGATTTTTCGTATTTGTGCATTAAAAGCACATTTTTACACCACAATCTAATAACAAAAAATGTTTATAAGCCAAAGTCCCATACACACAATTACTGTAATTTCTAAATGTCTAAAAACCACATCCTGTTATCTATCAGTAGGAAGCCTGTTTCCTGTAGAAACTACACACAACATCCAAATATGTCAATTTCCTTTATTCTAATGACATTCACACATGTGCATCTTATCTGAGATTGCACTCTGCAGTGCATTTCTCTGGCCTATCCATTCAGCTCTATTTATCAAAATCTTGTTTGTCTACAATCAAATCCAAAGATGTTTGATACTAAATTATGTGTATTTATGTAATTTTGTTATTTCTTAACCCTGTTGTGAAGAAATGTTTATATAATTCTTTATACTTGATTTTGTACTAAAAATGATCTGAAAAATATTATATAATAACCAAACATGTTGATTAAATAATAAAACCATGATATTTTACTGACCTTCCTCGTACGATCTGTTTGTGGAGTGTGTTTTCACAATGAACATTCAAAGGCTAGATGTTTTCAAATGCAAGTGCAAGCGATAGTCTTTTATTAACCAAAATCCAATAGAAATCATTCGTATTAAAGAGTAAGCAACAACAAACATTTAGAAGGCCATAACAATATGTCAGGCTGATATTCATTGTGATTTCTAGTATTTTTAAACATAATCAGATTCACCTGTAGTGTCTCGCCTTAAATCATGTATAACTTCACATTAACAGGGTAAAAATTAAAACTGTAAATGTGACTTCAGTGAATTGTTTCCTTATTACAGGTTTACATTAAAATAATCATGTTTTTAACAACGCGCATTCAGTTGTTTTTTATTTATGATGTTCTTGCAATGATAAATCTACTAACAGTGATGTACCTACTAGTGATGTGTCATTCGCGAAGCAGCCGGCTCTAAGAGCCGATTCTTTGTAGCGAGCGAGAAGAGCCGACTCCCAGCGAGTGAGAGCCGCTCCCCACTTTATTTCATTTCGCTGTTCCGCTCTCACTCTCAGT
>JBBMFX010443736.1:0-17405 GCA_037832545.1 Rhabdalestes septentrionalis
ACACACACACACACTCACACATTCACACACACACACACACACACACACACACACACACACACACACACACACGGGCAGGCGCCCAGCTCAAGAGCTTGATCCAGACTCTGTACCCTTTTAACATCCCCTCCACTCTCTATCCTCCATCCTTCTCTCTCCCAGCTCCAACGAGGGAGGACGAAAAGAAAGTTAAAGGCAGAAGGACGAAGGGGCGAGGAGCAGTGGTATTAAATTCAACACTTGGTAATAATTTGACATTTATATTGATTCGGAAATTGATTTCAATTCTCTTTCTGATTCCAGTGTTATGATTTTAATTCTGGTTGTGAACCAGATTCAGCCTCACATTTCATTTTGATTCCAAAATCAAAATCTAATTCTGATTCAGACTTTAATGCTGATTCTCATTCAAACTTAGATCCCAATATCAATTCTGGTTATGATTCCAAATTGGACTGTGATACTGACAGATTCTGTGTTTTTAACCTGATTCTATCAATGGAAATAATTTGGCTTTGTAATTCCAATCAAACTGAGTTGAATGATTGCCTCAAGCAAGTGAAATGAAATGTTGGTGAAATGTAATATGTGAAGACCTCAAAGGATGCTTCGTTCTACCCATCTCCTAAAGACTAGAAATCAATTCAAAATCACCTTATGGGGAAATGTACAACTCCAGGATGTACTGAATCATTTTTAAAAGAATTGTAATTGTTTCGTGTTGAATAGTCATGAAATTGGAACTTTCTCGCACTGAAAAGGACACACACAAACAAATATGGGGCTGTGAGAGTATTTAACATTCAGGAGCACCTGGGTACAGCCCCTGGCACACAGCTGAGACTCATTTGAAACATTTGTGTGTGTGTGTGTGCGTGTGTGTCCAAACGGGTTGATGGCCAGACGGACAGATGTGTCTAAGAGTAAGAAAAAAGCTGAATCTCTGACGGAGGAATGGCGTACTGGCTGACGGAGAGATTAGAGGACAAAAGAGACACAGCCCACCGCAACAACAGAGCACAGATAAATCCAAAAAAGATATAACACAGCAGGAGTGAATAGAAGTGTGGAGGAGAGGATAAAAGACTGAATATCTGCTGGTCAGGGACTGACAGAAAGAATCAGCGGCTGATAGAAAGAGTGTGTGGATGAATAGACATAGTGAGTGAGTGAGTGACTGATTGAAAGGAGGGATGTAAACAGAAGAAAAAAGGATCAAACCGAGTAGGAAGACCGTGTGAATGATTATTACAGTTCAGTCACAATAACTGTGCTGTTTATTTTGTACAAAATTCTTTAGACGTCCCTACTGATTATAATCATGTTCCTGGTTCTCACTCTGATCAGGACCTAATTCTGAAAGATTTTCATTCATTCTAATATTCTGATTCTGGCTTTGACTTCAATACTGCTTCAGATTCAAATCCTGATTGTGCCCAATTCTGATTTTAATCCTGATTCAGATTTTAGCATTCACATTCTGATACTGAACCTCATGCTGGATTTGATTTGGACTCTCTTTTATTCCAACATTTTATTCACGACTCTTAGATTCTTACTATATTTCTGCTATTCTGACTCACATTCTGATTTGACGCAGCTTCTGACTCCAATCCTGAATTTAACTTGGATTCGAACTCTTTATTTTGAATAATTCAGGTTCGGTATTCCGACATTTATTCTTACAGACCCTTTTATTGACTTGATTGTTCTAAATACAGCTAAGACTTGAATTCTGATTCTGTCTTTGATTGAGTTTCTGATCGAAGAATTCAAAATCTGCTTCTGACTAATTATTATACCCATCAGATTCTAATTCTAGCACGGATTTGGACTCTATTTATCCTGTTGATTTTGACCTTGATTTTGATTATAACTCAAACTCTGATTCCAGTTCTGATTCTGACTGGACTCTGGTTCTGTATCTGAACACACTCACCAGCAATCTCTCGGCGGTCTCGGACCCAGCGCAGTGTGGCGGGGGGGTTGCTGCGGGGGGAGAAGCAGGTCAGCTCCACCTCCCCACCCTCTACCGCCTCTGTCTTCACCTCTACTGAGGGCACCTCTGGAGGCACCACCACGGACAGCGTGGCCACCTGGTGGTGTGTGTCGTCCGTGTACAGCTGGCAGAAATAACCACCCTCGTCCGACACACTAACGTTGCTCAGGGCGATGCGCACCAGGCGCGGCGTGAAGAGAACCATCTGAAAACGATCGTCTTTCAGGGCTGCAGAGAGAGAGAAAGACACAGGGAGAGAGACAGAGAGAGGGAGAGAGAAAGTGGGAGAGAGACAGAGAGACAGGGAGAGAGACAGAGAGTGACAGAAAGTGACAGATAAACAGAGAGTAAGAGAGACAGAGAGAGAGAGACAGAGAGAAAAGAGAGAGACAGAGAGAAAAAGTGAGATAGAGGGAGAGAGAGAGTGAGAGAGAGAGACACACACACACACACACAGAGGTTTAAAGACATTTTATTCACAAGAATGGCTTTTATAGATCTAAAAGTTGTGATATGAGCCACACATAAACATTACATTGCACCAAAAACAAACTGTTCCATAACGTTATTCAGACATTCCTTTACAATTTTCGCTACAAAGACTTGTCCTCCCGAATCACACGCTATACCCCCTTGACTGCCCACTTGATTGAAAAACTTGTCAAGTCATCGATTCAGTTAAAATAAGCATATTAAACATTGATCCTGGCAGATACCAATCCTTTTAAAACATCGACAGAGTCAAAATTCTTTATCTTATTTTTGCTAGTAATCCATATGTCTAACTTGGCTCTGCCTGTTATATAATGTATTCATCAATTCTTCCTCTATTGTGAAAAGTATATTTCAGACCAGTAATATAAAGTTCAAACCCTTCAATCCACTGCTTTAAATTGATAAACCTTGAACAATAAATAAACAAATGGTCGATTGACTCCTCCAGCCCACAAAAGGGACACTTCCACTTCTGGATTCCATTAAGAACAAAACCCGACCCGAACACTTTTGACCACCTCCACGCCCTGATTTCGCACCTGATGTCATACCCACACAGGGTATCCAAACCTATCGTGCCAAAATCCTCAAACTTTTCCAATGAAAATGTTTCAAAGAACACAATCCCATCACCCAGCACACTGTGATCTTCTTAAAAACTTCATGACAGGTCCCAGGCAAGGCTCTCCACATTTCCACCATCAGCCTCTCCAATCCACACAGAGAGCTGAATCCTGCAGTCTGTTGGAAAGACGCCGCCAACCTCCAATTGTCGCCATCTCTCAGGTGCCCCACTTTTGTGCCCACAGCCTTGATCAAGTCTCTCAGTCTCTGACACTCCAGAACTTTTATCCTCAAAAACAGGTTCAAAAGGAGAGGCTCCTCCAGTATCCAAAAACCTGACGGTGCAACCCCTCTATGCACCACCACAGCTGATTGCCACACTTGGATTGATAAAACCGTAGCACATTCCTCAAGTCCATTTTATTTTAATTAAATTGGAAGTTTTTACTGATGTCTGTCTTAAGATGGCACAGGCAAAATTAGCCCAACTCATATCCTTGTTGTATATCAACCTCTGTGCTGCATGTATATGGAAAGCCTCCATCCGACTTCTAATGTCTACCAAGCCTTGCCCCACTTCTTGTACAGGGAGGTACAACACAATGACCCAAAAAATGTTGCCCAGTCCAGAAGAAGCCTTTCTCAGTGCAGCAGTTTGCTCCAGTACATTCAGTTCATGCCACAACATAGAGGCTGCCAGGATGTTCGTGATCAGGACCCACTGTAGCACACCCTCCGAATTCTGCCCCAAATAATGTTCATAACCTAAAAAACACCCAGAACCTTCATACCCTCAGTTCCCCACACTACTCCCTCTGGAAGCTGTGGTGATCCACCACCCTGGGATCGACCCACAATAACCAGAGGCAGAGACAGAGAGATGTATACGGTGACTCACTGTCAGCAATACGAAGCAGAGACAAACCATAATCAAGTATAAGTACAGGTTCAGTGATCACAGTCTAGCCACAAAAATTGGACGAGGAAAAAAATCTCTTCCGCCCGGAGAGAAAGGAGCACACTCCACTTCCACTTTATTAGAATGCCCTACAGTGTTTGCCCAGTCATCGGCCACTTTATTAGCTCCATGTACCTCACAGGGCCTCTATAGGGGGGGTTCAATATAGGGCCACTGCAGGGCTGTGAAAACTCAACAACATCCACCGAAGAGCAGCTCTGTGGTCAGAAACGGATAAAGGGCAAAACGTCGGCTAGAACAATCCAAATCAGATGGACTGCAATCTTTAAGTTGGCACTAAGGGGAGATGTTTTTTTATAAAGTGGTCACGTGTATTGATATGTATGGGCAGTCATGCCCTGGGAAATTAACTGAGAGAGAGAGAGAGAGAGAGAGAGAGAGAGAGAGAGAGAGAGAGAGAGAAAGATAAAGAGACAAAGAGAGAGAAACAGACAGAGAGAGACAGAGAGAGAGAGAGACATAGAGACACAGAGAGAGACAGAGAGAGAGAGAGAAAGAGAGAGAGAAATGTCAATGTGAATCGGCCCCAGACCAAATGTTACACATCGGTGGGCTATCTGATCACCGTCAACGGAAACATGCTGCCGAGGACCATGCTGACAACGCAAAGACTCAGTCAGCCCAGCCTGGCTGCTGGAGATTGACCAGTTAAGTTGGAGAGGACAGGCTGCACTCTCCTTAGAGTGAGATTCAAATCCTCTAGAAGAAAATGCAGCTCCTCTGCAGCCTGCAGCCCCGTCAGTTTCGATACATCTTCAAAACACAGCCTTTATTACCTTCAGTCTGAGGGAGGGAATGAAGAGCAATTTTTTATTTCACTCATGTAATAATAAAAATCGAATCGAATCCTGAAAATATGCGGATCACTGCACCAGCCTTAGAATGCGTGCTCTCTATCGTGGAACCAAGAGGGCTAGATCTGGACACATTCACATCTCAAACAATGCATATGTAGATAATTAATAGATGATTAATCGCAATTAACTGTGATTAGTTACTCGAAATAGTTGGGAACAAGAACAATTAATTGCTCCAAATCATGTAATAAACCTCAATTAACTGCATTGTTAATGTAATGTTTATTTTGTTTACACAAAATCATAGTTGTGGTTTCTTTTACACAACAGTATGAGCCAGCCTGATTAAATTACTCAAAATTATGTGACCAATTACAAAATAATGCGATTAATCACGATTATGATTCTACCCACATAATAGTGTGATGCATCATGTGTATGCAAAATGCTTTTATGTGATCAATTACACAAAATACGGTGATTACTATTTTTAATTACACAAAATAATGTGATTAAATCATGACTCATTATTTTAAATAATGTGACTGACCACCGAGTGATACAAAATAATGTGATTAATTATGATTAACTTCGCGAGATCATGTGATCTGATGTGATTAATAACACAAACAGTGTATTCATTTTGCAAAAGGCTATTACCTGATTAATTGGACAAAATATTACAATTAATCAAAATTAAATAATCATTTGGAAGGCCTGCTGCACATTAAATATTAAATGAATACTCTGAGTCTGTAGTACAATGTGTTGTCTTTAAAAAAAAACAACACACATTAGAATAAAAGCGTGAATGTGTGGTCGCACTTGCTTTATCCATCGGTTTAATGTGTTTACTTGTGTTTGCTTTTCCCAGGGACATCAATGTTTAGTCAAATCAATTCAACACTTGTGGCATTTTGAAATAACCGAAAGGCAAACCCATTAAGGCAAGACATAATTCATTAAAAAAACATGCTCCTTCAACCTTTTTTATTATTAAAAGTCTGAGAAAATAGCTTCCATTATATTGTTCTATCAGTCCTCGCTTCCTTTGGCTAAATATTTGTGTTAATTGGCCCAACAGAACTAAAGAGCAACAGAGAGAAATGTATTGAAGATAAAGGGGAGGAGAAGGTTGGAGTGGGGGGAGAGAGTGAGAGAGATCAAGAGAGAGGGAATGAGAGAAATAAAAGAAAGAGGGTGAGGGTTTATAGAAAGATAGAAAATGGAGAAATAAAAGAAAGAAGGAGAGTTGATAGAGAGAAAAAAATGGAGAAATAAAAGAAAGAGGGGAAGAGTTGAAAACCAGTGAAAAAAGGGAGAAATGAAAGAAAGGGCTGATAGACAGATAGTAAAAGAGGAAAACTAAAAGAAAGTAGAAGAGTTGATAGAATGAGAGAGAAAAGGGAGAAATGAAAGAAAGCGGGGGTGAGTTGATAGAATGAGAGAGAAAAAAGGAGAAACAAAAAAAGCAAGAAATTAAAGAAAGAGGAGGAAGTTGATAGAGACAAAAAACAGGCAGAATAACAGAAAGGGGGAGAGAAATAAGAAAAAGGGAGAGAGAAAGACAGAGAGATATAAGAGAGAGTGAGTGAAAGAAGGAGAGAGGGTAAAAAGAGGGAAAACATGACAAAGAGAGAGAAAGAAAAAAGAGAAAGGGGTGCAAAAGTGAGAATTCAAAACCAAAATTTATTGAAATGTAGTTCAATTATAATGTGAAACAACTAAAGGAAATTTTAAGAGGAATTAAACATATCTAGAAATGTTTCGGTGCAAACTATATTTTATATCATTTTCCAAACAGGGAAATGATTCAACCTCTCTAATTGCTTCTAGAATGATGTGACACAGGTCTGGGCAGAGATAAATAAATGTAACTCATTATCAGGCCATTTCCAGGGCTTCTGATGAATGGAGAGATAAAGAGAGAGAGAACCTGGAACATACGAGGTTAACTCTACTCAGAGATGGGAGAGAGTAGTGGTAGAAAGGAGTAAAAAATAAAAAACGTTTTTTTTACCCCCGCTGTAAAGAAGGAGAGAAGAATCGATTGTCCGAGAATGAGAATAATAACAAGTAATGATCAGCAGGGCAGCCATTGTGGGAGCCATTACGTATCGATCAAAAGACTAACACACACCCCTGTGCAAGTGCCCACACACACACACACTGTTCTTTGCTGTAGCTTTCTCTCTTTATAGTCACCATCACTTAACTGCTATTAAGTGTGTGAGTGAGCGAAGGAGGAACAGAAAAAGGGAGAGAGGGAAGGACTAAAGGAGGGAGAAGGAGAAGGAGGGAACAGGGTACCTAACTAGAGACGGAGGGCAGGGGCCAGAGAGTGGTTAAGTGAACAGGTGAGTGTGTGAATCATCAAGCAAACAAAAGATTGGGCAAGTGACTGGATGACCAAGTGAGTGAGGGAGTAAATGATCAAGTGGATGAATGAGCGAGATGAGGAAAGCGAGTGAGTGAACAGATGAGAGAGAGAGAGAGAGAGAGAGAAAGAGAGAGTGTGAGTGAACGACAGGCCAAGTATGAAAAGGTGTAGCCAAGTGAATGAACCAGAGAGTGAGAAACTGAACACGCATGTAAGCAGATGAATGAGTGAGGAAGAATGACAGAATGAGTGACTAAAAAAGGAATGACTGAGTATCACAGTGAGGGGGTGAACATGTAATCAAGGACAGTGCCACTTGTGTGAACGCGCGTGTGTGTGTGTATGTGTGGGACAAAGAGAAAGAGAAAGAAAACAGAGAGTGAGATCATAAACTGTGCAAGTCTGTTTTCAGGCTTGAACAGCTGGGAGAGTAAAAGAGTCAAACGCTGAAATGTCAAAGCTTTGTCCAAGCCTGTGTCACTTTTAGTCGCACCTCATTTGCATACAATTCAGACCCAGCCAATCAGAAAGGGCCTTGGGGAAGAGGGCAGTGCTGATGCTCGTCTGTCCGGAGGGATCTTTCTGCTCCCTCATCCACTAAACAGCGCTATCAGGATCCATTAGTTAGCCGGACGAGAAGCTCATTTGGTGTCTCTGGGAGCATTTCGAGCGTAGCACTCAGGTGGCCAGCACACCGCGGGCTGACAGAGCTTTCTCTGCCGAGCCACCGACATAATAGCTCCAAGTCTGGCTGGAGGAGAGCAGGCTGTACATTAGTGGTGACTCAGCCCCAGCTACACCACTGCAGCCACACTGTCAGGACTGATAGAAAGTTTGATTTGTTTCAGCAAATGTTTCTTTCGGACTGTTTATTTCAGTGAGGTATCCTGTCCACAGGGCCGCTTCACTTTGAGTAGGTGGAAGGTTGTGGAGGGTTATGAGCTGACGTTTCCGGGAGAAGATCTAAGTGCCTGTGAATGAGGGTTCATTACCCGACCATAGACCATGACGCGTGTGCATTACTGCAAAATGTACTGCTGTTCAGGTGGCGGAGAACGTTGATACGGGATGCGATCGGCAGGAACAGCCGTGTCGAGAGGGATGATGTGGTAGGTCTGCGGTGCATAACACCCTCATTACAAAGGTGGAGGACCGTCTGAGTGGTCAGTGGTGGAAAAAGCACTACAGAGATGTGGAAAACACTGACATTCATCCTTCAGCGTATTCTCCACAAGTGGGCGAGTGCAAATGCCAAGAGAATGGTCCAGGCCCGTATGCCTGAGGGGATCTGCTGGTTCTGCTGATGTAGGGAAAAACTGACTTGCACAGTCTGGGTCATTCGGCCTCTTTAGGGAGGTCACTGCAAATCAGTATAGTTATTATAACTGACTTTCATTCTATGTTTAAATTGTTCCATCCTAGGGAGAGGATGAGAGTCTGTTCCAAGATGATAGTCATGAGAAGAATCTCCACAAACTTTATCTTTGAAAACAAAACGTTCTGCAGTATGAAAATCATGAAATGGCAGAGATAGTTTATACTGTATACAGGTGTCACATACATGATACAGGTTTCCAGCAAGATAGATGTACAATTGGCCACAATATTAAAACCACCTGCCTGACATTGTTTAGGTCCCTGTTGTAAACTCTAACCATTGAGGTATGGACTCCACAAGACCTCTGTGGTATCTGACACCAAGGTATTACCAACAGATTCCAGCAAGTTGCGGGATTGGGCCTCCATGGCTTGGGCTAGCACATCCCACAAATACTTGATCACAGTAAGATATGGGATTTTTGGGGCTCAGGTCAACACCCTAAACTCTTGGCATGTTCCTCAAACCATTTTTGAATAGTGTTTGCAGTGTGTCTGAGTGCATCATCCTGTTTAGCTCACTGCCATTAGGGAATATCGTACCATGACCTGTGTGACATACAGATGTAGATAAAATGGATGTAACTAAAAACACAGGATTTGTTAAAGGAATAGATGGTAAACAAGAAATGAGCAGAACATGGAACTTTAGGGAAAATAACAAAGGACAAAACAAAACAAAACAGGATGAAAATAGAACATAGATTGACAGGGTTGGACCAGGGTTTCATGGAAATTTCAAGACATATGGGGAAAAGAAACAGGAATCTAGAATCAAAAGAGAGTCAAAAAAGCAGAGAAAGCAAAGGAACAAAAAGTCCAGAACAAACAGACAGACAAAGACAAGCAAAAACAAACCAAAAAAACAGTGTGGGAAAAACACAGACAAAAACAGAATCCTGCACCAAACATGGAGACAAAAAACATGGCAAAAACAAGTCACGAGTCACTGGTGCAAAACAGAGACAAAGAAAATACTTTCAAACCTACGATATTTTACCATCCCAGGATGCACTGTTTTTCTCTCCATAGTACCAAACATTTATAGTTATTTTTAAATGGAACTGTAGCTAAGTTTATGTTATTATTTATGTTAGAAATGTATTAAATTATATTGTATTAAATTGTAGCACAAATATTTCCACAAAAAAAGCTGTGACGTCTGGGCATTTTCCACCACGCCCCCTTCATCCTTGTGCAGAGTATTACTGTATTAGGTTATTATGAGTTAATAAGTTGTCT
Organism: Rhabdalestes septentrionalis; assembly: GCA_037832545.1. Classification (NCBI taxonomy): domain Eukaryota; kingdom Metazoa; phylum Chordata; class Actinopteri; order Characiformes; family Alestidae; genus Rhabdalestes; species Rhabdalestes septentrionalis. The sequence goes on from JBBMFX010443736.1 coordinate 9,834, forward strand.
TGTGGTAACTGATGGATTGAAATAAAGGAGCATGCTGTTGGTGCAGTGTGCAACGGTGTGACAAAACAATACTTGTCCTTTTATTAACTGCACAAGTAGTGGTGGTCATTAGCCACTAGCTATGTAGCTATGTGTCATGGGTCTGTATATCTGTCCACTGTTTTAGGGAACATATTTTGTTTTATGGTAAGGTTTCAGTCCATTGCAGATTTTCAAAATTCCAGCCTCCGAGTACAGCTGGCGTTAAGGCACCTGAACAGAATGAAGCTCTGCTGCTCAGTGCCGCCCCAAACATAAACAACCAGCACAAGGACAAGGGGACATGGCGGAGGAGGCCTGGACGTCACAGTCAGACGGGAGGTTTGAAAGTAGACAATCCGAGGATGTCATTTATTTCTCCTTGCTGCTGATTGGCTGCTGCCCTGTGACACTGCAGACCAGAATTTCCCCTGTGGAGCATCTCGAGTGTTCCTGTGTTTTTCATTTTGTTCTTCTTAAAGTGCTGCATTTATGTTATTGTAAATTAAAACAACCACAGAAAACAACAGTGCACACCAAAGAAAACCCCCGTGCATGAATTACAGTACAGTCTATACACGGCTAACATTGGCATTTACATTCTTGCCTATCAGGTGTTTAGTGTAAACTGTACAGTACAGATATTTGTTTACCTTTTCATTTCCTTTAAGGCCAATGAGTTAAAAATGAAATTAACGTGCTTTGGCAACATATGTGGGAGCATATTTAGGGTTTACATTATGAAAATATGCATTTTCAGGCTTTTTTTTTACCACATCACAACAACGCATTTTTTTGTTAAATGCAGGTAATCTTTGAACGTAACCCCCCCGAAAAGTGGGGGGTTACTGTATATGATAAAAAGCAAAACAAGAACACTTGGGTATGGGAGGAGACAGGAAAAAGACACAAGTGGAATCAGTGCAGTGGAGGCATGACAAGGATGGAGACTGACATTAAAACACCAACAAACTTGTGACATCTATTCACCTAGCAAGTAATGGACACATCTATTTGTTCAAATAAAGCAAAAAAAAAATGTGATTCATCAGATCTGGCCACCTTACTCCACTGCTCCATGGCCCAATCAAAGGTACTTCTGTCAGTGGGCAGGGGACAGCATGGGCACTCTGAGCTGTCAGTGGCTCCACAGACCCATACACAGCAACTAGCAATGCAGTGTGTGTTCTAAACTTGTCTGTCATAGCCAACACTGACTTTTTCAGCAAATTATTCTTCTGTAGGATTGGATCAGAAATTTCACATTTGAATACTGAACACTGCACACTAGTACCTGACCTCATTAATGCTCTCATGGCTGCATACCATCAAATCCTCAAATCCCAAATGGTAGAGGTTGTTACCATAGAAAAGGGTGGGAAAACTTCCCTTGTTATTTCCCTTAGCTTCAGAGAAGACGGTGGATAAGCAGCTATCGGTGGACCTCGAAACTTTTATTTAAAAAAGACATTATCTAAGCAGGAAATGAAAGTCCAGAATGGCACCCTATGTCAACTTTGGTAATCCAGAGTATTAAACAGTCTGAACTATTGCATATTAAAAGTGCCAGAAGAGATGCAATACATAGGAGGAAACCCTCAAAGCAGTCTCTCTGAACCACAAGCACAAGACATTCCCCAGCGAAAAAAGGTGACGGAACTTTTCCGCAATTTTTCTGTAATGTTACTCGATACGTTTTAGTTCACTTTATTAAACATGCTGATATCTGGAGGCAAATAAATCCAAGTCTATGGTGATACATGAGCCTCTACGTATAATTGAGTACATAAATAGATCATTTCTGTTATTAGGAGCTAGGAAAAATGATATTGATTTGTAATCCACCATCAGATCTCATTTTGTTGAGGCTAATCTGTTTCATTTTATTAAGAGCAAACTGCTTTTAGTTAATTGGCTCAGTCACCAATTAACATCATCACATATTTTTCTTAAACCTTGACTTGTAAAGTCATTTCAAATGGTCTTGCTTATGGGGTTTCTGACACTGTATGACACTGTTGTCTACCGAAATGCTCTGATGTTTATATAGAGAAGCTCAAATAAAATCAGGACCAAAAACATAAATCTGCCAGTGAATAGATTCTAGTCAACTTAAAAGGTGTTTTATTTGGAAACATGTGCATTAATTACATTTCAGATCCTGAACGTACATCAAAACATGTGTGGTTGTACATATATCGCAGGTATGGATAACTTTCATGTTTTATATGTGAATGAAACGTATTTGCTGCAACATGGAACTAAACGATTCAACCAGGTAATGTCTTCTCTTAGGGTGTACTCACACTAGCATGATTGCTCCTACCATGCCTGGCCCAGCTTGAGGGGGTGGACCCTGGTAGGATCCAGTTGGATTTGGATCTAAAGCATGGAACTGTCCCATTGAAATAAGTAACAAGACTTACACTGCACTGTCACTTTACAGTTTACATTATGCAACTTACTCCACATTATGCACATTCACTTTATGCAACTTGCCTGTGATTATTTATTGCTGCTGCACTACTTTGTTTTCTATGTCTTTTATGTGTCATGCCTGTGAAGGGGGGGGGTCAAATAAGCATTTCATTGTGTACGCTGTATATTGTACATATGACTATACACTTTAACTTCAACTTTGGTCCCTGACAGAGGTGCAGTGTCTGCTAGACACTTCGGCAGATGAGAGAAAGCAGGAAAATCTCAATACAACACACAAGAAAGTATTTGGTAAACCTGGTGAGTATTGTTATGCTCCAGGACAAGAGAATAACTAAACAATGTTGTAAAAAGCTCAAATAACTGCAGGTTCAGTTGCTAAAAGCAGTGGACACACTCCATAAAGGATAAAGCATGGAGTGATGTGATGATAAACGCATGCTCGGGTCCAGGACCAAAAGCACAATATGATCACCGGCCAGTGACGGAGTAGTGAGGGGGCAATCTCAGGCTTGTGCATGGTGCAAGGGAACCGGGCCTAGTGTGAATACACCTTTATGTAACTTCATTGAGGGAACATAATGGCCCTGAAAATAAGACTGTTCCCTTTGTTACTACTGCTCTCAGAAATTAAGCAATCTTTGCAATACCTTATTGAAGGCTACATGACATAAGTAAACCTTTCATGGCAACTGAAAAAAAACGATGTCCGTATTCATGAAGTCTCAACGAGCCTCACCAGTTTGAATAAGCCTAGTTTATGTAGGTTCATTTGTCATACAAGTTTGGGACAGATGTAACCTTAAGCACTGGTTTTCAAAAGTGCATTGTCCAATTTTTAAAAGAGTTTGTCATGCGCTATCAGAAAACATATGCAAATCTATTTGACATACTTTAAAAACATAGCATATAGAGTAAGGTTCCTGGGACACAAAGATAGCAAGAAAAAAATGAATACCTTCGATTAAATGTTAGCTACATTAGCCACGTAGCATCACAGCAAACAAGTCTTGGCTAACAAACTTCACTAACTATGATAATAAAAAACAAAATAGGACTCGAACATGGGACATATAACAGTATGTCATGCAGCATCAGAGTCAAGGCAAGGAAGTTTATTTGAGATTGCTTAGCTCAACATGGCTTAAATGTCTTAGATTTACAGTTTACACAATGATACTCATGCTAAGCGGTTACTTGTGGGCTTTATTTGTGAGTAAACCATTGCATTAGCTAAGTGTTTTTTATGTAAAAATGTTTTTAGTCGAATTTCTATATGATAAGAAGGCTCATGAAGAGGTTCAGCGGGTAAAGTGAGCTGTGACCTGTTGCGCACTCACCTCGTGTCCCATTGAAGAAAAGCGTTTGTCTGCGCGGGTTCTGGATGACCACTATGGATCCATCATAGTTCTGGAGGCGACAGGAGATCTGCGCCGTCCCACCCTCCAAAACTGTCACGTTCTCCGCCTGCACCGCCTGTCCCCACGCTGAAGGAGAGTGAGAGAGACACACAGAGAGAAAAGCCTTTCATTATATGGAGCTTCGATCACTGCCATGATCATTATCCTTATCCATTAGCGCTAGCTGACAGTTGCCTCTTGTCCAGTTGGTTCTGACTGATGTGCCACTCATGAGTCACCGTGGTAATGAGAGATTCAGCTCAAAGGGAATTAACTGCATCCAGCGGTGGCTTCCAGCCACACTGCTTATCATATGGCGTGCACGGCTGAGACACAGTTGCCAGCATCACACATTGGATATCTGGTGGATAACCCACACCTCTAATGCGGTCTCTGGCGCATGTTCCTCGGTGCTACATTTGGCTGCTTGACATCCCGGGCCTTCCAAGCTTTGCAGCACGCCACCACCGGACCTCTGATGTTTATTTGGGGGGATCAGCAGAGGCAGGCTGCTGCGAGCGCAGCACATCATTAGCCTCGCTGCAGACATGAAGGCCCTGGACGCCTGTCTCCGGTGAAATGCAATTATCCACAGCCCTGACACGGAGGTCTTCCCAGGATGGGTGAGTCATCACAGCAACGTCGCCGGCGAGGATCATTGAGCTAAATTTGTCGGCGCTCACTGCGATGAGTCCTGCAAGCCTGATCGTGTATCCTAACGGGTCAGGCTACGGGATCAAGGACACACACATTTAACATGCCCATCCTGATTGACACCCTAATAACTCTTTTGTCATTTGAGCTAGCCTGATTATTATGCTAGCAGACGGTTAAAAATAGCCTGGCTTTCTGAACAAGGATGAAAGTTTTATAAAATCACTAAAAATCTATAACCTCCTGAGACCCGACCCATTCACTTATGTCCTTTATAATGGACGTTTTATTCACCTATATCTTCCTTTAGTATTTGGAGTTACCCCATCGAGCCCTATAGCATTCTTTAGAGGACATCCCGGGGTTTCCAGTGATGTGTCACGTGATGGGTTTGCATGCTGGGAACAAGGACTGCAGTGGCAAAACTTTCCTCTACATAACCAAAAAGAAAACTTCCCTCCAGGACTACCACACCTAAAATATCCAGAGGATGTTCTAGGACTGATAATTCACTGTTGAACTAAAATACATGTTTCGTTTTCCTTGCAAACAACAAGCAACAGAAGAGCAATACAGAATTTTTTTTTTTTGATCCAATTGAATTTGTTCTTGGGTTAATATCCCTTTTTTTCTAAATTCAATTTGATATTCACACGGAAATCGTCCTGTTGTCCTCTACAATGGACATGCTGGGAAATTAAAATAAAAAAATTATTCAAAGAAATGTATATTCTAAGGTGTTTTTTTAGTCTCAAATAGATAGAAAATCACACAAAAAATTGCAAGACACATTTTTTCTTCGGTTCTCTGGAGGAAAGCTACAAAACGACTCCTTCTGTCAACGGGAGAGGGGATCAGGACATAGTTTGGATATCTAGCTAAGCTAAAATAGGTTCAACCTCTTTCCAACTTCTTGAATTGCTTACTGTCCAACCTTTATATGTGCACAAGTACCAGGGAATCCATTATTATCAACATGTTCTGCTAAGACAGGCTAACCTGGCCTTCTGACTGTTACTGGAACTCAGCCAACTCGGGTCATTCCCGGCTTCAATGTGCCTCTTCTAAGGTAAATAGACCGTAGCACAAAAGAACCACAATGGCCAATGAGGGAGGTGATGCCACTCTACACCATGAAACACAATGTACTTAAAATGTGCTCAACCCTACCTTAATTTACCCCTGAATACACACACCAAACCCCTTCATTTGAAGCCGTTCATTTGTGAAAGGACTTTAAGTCATGAGTGTGAAACCCCTTAATCTAATTTAAGACCTTAATTCTGGAGGATCTATTATTTAAGGAGCCAAGAGTGAGTGAAAAATTCAGTAGTTGTACCCCATAATCATTCTTAACTTATGCACTGTTCCCCTTAATTTTCCTTATTTCCTGTATGGGAAATTAAGGTAATCTTAAGGGGTAAAATTAAGGCAACACTCTCCTCACCCACACATGCCACTGTTCTATGCCACTCTGTTCTTTGGTGAGATGTTAAAACAAAATTAGATTTGGCTGGATTTGGATTTTATGTTAGATACTCAACAGAAATGATAAATGATTATTAATCTATGCAATACATGCAATCTAGGAACCTAAACTCAAATCATACCACACCAGTGAGCACCGCCGATTGAATGACCATTTGAATAAAGAAAACAGATTGCATCTGAAAAACACCATTTCATAACCGACAGGTTCATTTGCCTCGTGTGTTGTAGAGAAAAATTTCCATTAAACAGCGAGCCAATAAATGAGAGAAGTGGAAGGAGAACTGCCGGCCGAACCGTAATCTGAAAAATAAGGTATTCCGGGGCCTGAACTCTTTCTACGTCTGCTGAAGCCGTTTCTCCCACCCGAGCTAATTAGCTTATGCCTGGAATCGAAAGGGCTAATTAATCAGTTAACTACTGTGAAGAAGCACATAGTTGGGACAACTTGAACAGGGCACAGAACCAGTCAAATACCCTTGGTAGGAAGAGCATATTGTGCTGCACCTGTTATCTTTCGCACCAGTTGGTGTTTTCTTTAACTGTATGTCTCCAGATAGCTCCAACCTTGCACAGCCAGCGAAATGCACAGCACTGAAGGAGCACCTGCAGCGAGTGCAGCTGAACAATGACAGGGTTAGTTGAACACTGCAGGTGGAAATTCCACATGTTCAGGCTGTTTTGCTGAATCTGTATCACATCACCAGAACAGAGTTCAAATTTCTATGACTTTTACTATATATCCCTATGCAAATAAGCAGTCAAAAAACATGTTCAGTTATTAAATTATATATAGAAGCCCGGTTTCACTTGTAATTTTAAGATATGCTTTCCAACTTCCACTCACTACTCTGAAGTGTATCAGACACACGTTACATATGTAGCAAGAGGAACACCCTCAAACTCAGGCTTGTTAGCCTCAGCTAAGAATTCAGCCAGCCATGCAGACTAGTTTTAGACTGGGAGCACCTTTACCACCTCAGACAGCTGAAGAAGTTTTAGGTCTCTCTGGAGATCCTGGGGACATTTACTTTGGTCAGGTAGAAAGTGCCCTGACCACTAGTTTGCGATCAGCTCTGTACAGGACATTTAGGGACTACATAGAGCGATATGTGCTGCACTGGATCAGCTCTACCGCCTCTATGGGACATTTATACAAGGAGATGCAGGGCCAGAGCAATTATCATAATCAGAGATTTGTCCTCAAACAGTAACTGTCTGTTTGACCTGCTGAAATCAGGCAAATGCTCCAGGAGTATTATGGCCAAGGCACAGTGATGTAGGAGGATTCTATGCTCCATAAGACTCACACCTTTAACTGTTAATAACACAAACTGAACTCCCTACATCACTGTATCTCACCTGCCTCTCTACCTCAATGTTTTTCACCTGCTTCTCTACCTCACTGTTTTTCACCTGCTTCTCTACCTCACTGTATCTCACCTCCCTCTCTACCTCACTGTATCTCACCTCCCTCTCTACCTCACTGTATTTCACCTCCCTCTCTACCTCACTGTATCTCACCTCCCTCTCTACCTCACTGTATCTCACCTCCCTCTCTACCTCACTGTAT
>JBBMFX010443844.1:0-17403 GCA_037832545.1 Rhabdalestes septentrionalis
TGGCCGATACCGATACCAGATTTTTTGGTGGTATCGGCAGCATTTCCAATACTAGTATCGGAATCGGAACAACATTAATTACAGTGGTGTCAAACTAGCTTCATACTGGAGTCTACAACTGTAGAGCCCCCCGGTTCAGATTGTTTTAACATTTTCTCTTCTCTTACGCACTCAGCCGTCTATCAGAAGATAAAATTGATCAGGCACGGAATAATGTGAAGTGCAGGGAGGATTTTCCCCGTAAAAAAATTTTTTTTGATTCTGTGTCTGGCAGCAATATCGCAAAATAAACTTTCTGTTGAAGCAATGACTCATTCGTTCCTTTTCTGTAACCGCTTATTCTGCACTAGGTTCGTGGGTACCCGGAGTCAGCCCACACACACACACACACACACACAGAGTCAATTTAGGCTCACCAATTCACCTGACACAGGTCTTTGGACTGTGAGAGAAACAGAAGACCCAGGGGAAACACACGCCACTACGAGGAGAACATGTGAACTCTACACACACACACACACACACACGACCATGACCTGGATTCAAGCCCCTGACCATGGAGGTGTGAGGCAACAGTGCTACCCAACGTGTCACCTTGGGCCCAAAACAATGACTCAATTTCTCGAACTAATAAATTATTATTATTGTAGCTGTGATAATAACTCATTTTTTCACCATAATTAGCCTATATATTTCCATTTCACATTTTATTCATATATTTATATCTATCTATTAGCGATGGAGCCGAATACAAATACGGTAGTCGGAGAGGCACAAATAACGTGTTCGGACAAATACTTAAAAAAATTAAAAAATATACAGTATTCGGGAAACCCCGCCTCCGCCCCGGTCACATGCTCGCGTTCCAGTGTGCATACTCCGCCTCCCCCTGGTACAGCCTCGTGTTCGGGATAAGATACTCCGCCTCCCCGGAATACCCTCGCGTTCGGGAGTAGAACCTCCGCCCCGGTACACCCTCGCGTTCGGGCGTCGCTTCCACACTCACCCCCTGTCACACACTCAATTTAACTAGTAGATTCGGGGAGCAGCGGACGAATTTATGAACTGTATTCAAATACAAATACAAATACGAATAATTTTCCCTTTTAACAAATACAAATACAAATAATCTATCTATCCATCCAGGGGCGTATCAAGCTTTCCAAAAGTGTGTGTGGGGGGGGGGGTTCTGAGATGGGGATGCCAACTTACAAATACAATTTAATCAATTTAATACAATATAATCTGACAAAAGTGGGGGGTATGGAATCACATTTTAACAAAAGTGGGGGTGTTGAATCAGAATAAATAAAAAATCATAATATCATAAAAGTTAAAAGTCATAACTTTAGAATACTAAATTGATGGACACAAATAAGAAAAAAAATTCTGGCCATTTCTCCTTTCATCAGTTACAATAAGAACTGTGAATAATGATACCTACATTGGTTAAAAACTCGCATTGCTGGACACACTGTCACTTTCTGCACTTATGCCACTACATAGACAAGACAACAGAAACAAAATTCATTTAAAAAGAACAGGACCAACAGTGTCAGCATGTTTCTACACAGTGTGGCATATCAAGACATCTGAAAACAGCCAGAACATGGAGCTGAAAATAAGAGCAACCCGGGGCAGGTGTTGAATGATTGGCGTTTCTGAAAAAAAAAATTTCAATGACATTCCACTATACAGCACACTATCACTGTAAAAATGTCGACTATCATGACTATTTCTAGCATTGGCTCAGTCCTGACCTTGACCCACAGCAGACATTATTTGCATTCCAAGAACTCTAAGTAGAGCAGATCAGAAGGAAATAGGAAAAAAGCTGCACAAACCCGAATAAACAGCAAACCTGCATAAACCTGTAAAAATCATTTTCACGTGAGTAACTGAGGTGCTGATGAGATTTCTTTCTTTCTATTGTTTTTATCCATTCTGTAAACCTGCATACCTGAAGAGGGTCTGTAAAAGCCTGTTGCCCTGCCGTGCTCCAGTGCAGAAACTGTTGGAGAGTTTAGGGCAGATATTCCAGTTCTTAAAGTATAATCATAAAGTTTTATGCAAAACACACTGGATATTTGAATGCCAGCTTTACAACACATAGAGGGTTCCAGTTCTTGTACTTATGCTGACTTCAGGTTCAAACCTCCTATGTATCCTTGAGCGAGACACCAAATATTTACACCAAAGTGAATTCCATTTCCTCACTACGGGGGACAGTCTCTCTAGTGCAATTTGGAGTTTAGGGTCTTGCTCATAAACCCAGTGGTGGTAAACTGAAGGTAGGATTCAAACCCATGACCTTGCAGTCCTACCCGCCATCCCACTTTAACTCTCAGTGTCTGCAGGGGGACTGTCCCTGTAACCACACTATGAAACACAATATATTTAAAATGTGCCTAACTCTACTTTCAATTACCCCTGAAAATATGCCAAACACCTTCATTTGAATTAAGAAGCCCTTAATTTGTAAACCGATCCCATAATTTGACCTTAAAAGTGGATTTAAGGTATGAGTGTGTAACCCCATAATCCCAAACATAAGGTATATTTTCTGTTATTTAAGGAGAAACTAAAAAAAAAAAAGCGGGAAATTCAGTAGTTTTACCCCTTAATCAGCCTTAATCTCTGCACATTTCCCCTTAATTTCTTGGTAATTAAAGTAAAAGTCAAGGTCATTTTAAGTGGTAAAATTATGGGGTTGGTTTTCGTCGTGACTAGTGACAGTAAGTCACCCCGGCTAAGAGCGTCAGACAAATACCCCCTTTACCTTTACAGATTCCATAATGTGTTACAAATTTAAATGCACTAGAGTTTAGCGGCTGCCCCAGACAAATGGTTATTTAAAGTTCACAAGAGATGTGAAATACACAATGTGATATGAAATATGATGTGAAAAGTAAATGAATTAATCAGGGTAAGGTGCATCCAAATGGGATTTTCACACACTCGAAACAGAAACAAGGTGCCAGCCAAAACTAGTGCAACGCACTGTGTTTCTTTTACACTTGTAGATGGTCTAATGATATTACAAACTCTAGTGTATCTGGTGGGGCATAGAAGTCAATATATAGGTTTTAACCAAACCATTTCTTTCTTTAACAATGTTGCAACCATTACATGCAAAAATAAACCATTTAGGGTAAACTTGCTGATTGGCCTGGGAAAATAAAAACTGGTACATCTAATAACATAATTAGTTCTGTGTATATTTTCAGTGCAATTTAACATTTTTGCCTATTTGATTGCACAGGATGTATGGACATAAACATAAAATGTTCAGAGATTGTGTGCTTGCATTTCAAACAATCGATTCCTCTCCGCCTCGAGGCTCAGACTGAACAAGAGTCTGAATTTCCACAGCAGAACTTTCCCAGACTTCACTGTTATCAGAAACATTTACCTTTTCAAGACACAAAAAAGCCAGACAAGGCGGTTTATTGGCCATAGGAGCAAACTACTTTACAAGCTCAATATTTCAAAGCCAAAACATTCAATTTGCTGGGCTGTTGTACATGACCACCAGTTCGTAGGATCCACAGCCAGCAAAAAAGATACAAGCGATATGACAGTTCTACACCAAAACTAAAAACAAAGTAATTATTCATATCTTACGTATATTATGTTCAAAACGTCAAATAATTGTTTTGCATTTCAAAGCTTTCACAGCTAGCCTGCTGGCTCACTGAGGCCAACCCAGTCGAGGGCATTCCGAACGAAAAATTCACTTCTTACTCTCCCATCTTACTCTTGTGCTATGTAGATGAGACACACTTCAGATTGGATGTTTAAATACTTCCAAAACAAAAAGTATTGAAATTGATCCTCCAACTAATTTAGGATTAGCCTTCCACAGTTGAAAATTTATTTCCTTCAGTTCAAAATATTGCATTTGAAGTCTAAATCTCTCTGTCAATTGTACAAAAGTATTGACCACAAACATACTTCAATATTTGCAAACAAACTATACACTATTATTCATACAAAGAAAAGGACACAGCCTGGACCTGTCTGCCCAAATGTCCAACACTGGCACATTTTCGCAAATATTTCTTTTAAATAACATACTTTGGCCCCTTTGCAATATATACAGACATGTACATATACACTAATATTAACACAAAAGTCGACTAGTTGACTATAGAGGCACGAGTCAACGGCCCCTTAGAGAAGTCAACAAGTCGTGTATTTTTTTTTCTCTCTCTGCCCTCGGTTGTGGACGTAATGCAGTCTCTACCTCTGATTGACTCACGCTGAGAGAGGGCAGCAGAGAACACAGACACACATCACACATGTGGAGATCCTTCACTCCACACACACAAACAGCAGGAAACCTGCAGTACCTACAAGTCGAAGTTAAAGTACAGGAACAGTACTGGCGTTCTTCACAGCGTCTGAAAGGGCAACGCTAGCTAAAATGCTAACGCTAGCTAACATGCTAACGCTAGCTAACAGGCTAACGTTAGCACTGCAGGGAGTCGTCCAGGTCCAGAGGAGCTGAGCTGCACCGCGGCTTAAACTGTTCCAATTTCTGTTCTATACTTACATTTACCAGAACATTCAAGGTATCCGGCCACAGGTATAGGGCCATAGGTACCCAGAGCCTACCCCAGGACCAAAAGGCACGAGGAAGGGACTCCCACTCAGCCCACACACAGTATATATTTATACACACAGACACAGCCGTGGAAGCCATGTTATACAATTTTTCTGCTCACTGTTTGTACAGATTCTGGCAGTGTGTGTGTGTGTTTGTAAAATGCATAATTTGCTGTTCTTTTCTGAACTACGGCAGTCCGAGTTGTGTAAAAAGAGATGCCTCCATAGGTGCTGAGTGCAGTAGTGTTTGTAAAGCAGCTTTTCTATGTGCTGTATTCCAATAGCTTCACTCCTGATTCAGTTTCTGATGGGATGAAACATTTCCAAGTTAAACTAAATTATTTATATGCACTATTAACAAAAACGAAAGAACAAGATGTGGTCTCTCTTTTCCACGGCTGTATATATAGAGAGAGAATAAATTACCATGTGCTACTGCGTCACATTTTCATTCAAGAATAGAGAACTAAACAAGACAGTTTTATCCTTCAATGGCTGAAAACAAGTGTACCAGTCACTCTTGAAACTAGTAAAACTAAAGCAATATTACAAATAAAATATTTTTCACTGGTTTCATCAGTAAGGAGGTTTGGCATGTACAGTTCTCATTTTCATGCCACATTCTTAACCAGTTTAAGCATTGTTGCTTTGTTCTCCCACTGTGGAGAAAAACCTCAACCAAATGCAGCCCAAAGCACTAAATCAGCTCTTCTTTGTAGAAGTATAAATACTTAGTCCAGGTATAAAACTCTTTGTCCAGGTATTCATCCAACAACCTGATGACAGTTGATACATTCAGAACCTCTTCAGTCCTTCATGTCATTTTAGTAGAATTCTGGAGGTCAGAGCAAGGGCTGCTCGAACAGTTCAGGATCACGTTCGCATGCTGTGAGGGAGCAGAGGGGAGCCTGATGTGACTGGAGTCACCGAGCCCGGGTAGCTTGGAGAGTGAGGCACAGGAGAGCTGGCAAAGTAGGCTGCAGAAAGAAAGAGAGAGACATGAAGGACATCAATGCTAGACATTATAAGCAATAAAAACATTAAATGTGCCCCAAAACTACTGGATTATTTCACACTACAGTCATCATGACTTCATACCAAAACTATAATGAAAGACAGAAATAAAAATACATTCTGACAGACAGAACTGTGGACTTTATTCTGCAACTAAGCTCTATCCTTATTAAGATCACTCTAAGAAAAAAAACACATGAACAAAACCCATTAAATCAGTCTGTCAGTATTTTTGGTATTTGTCCTGCACGGTCATTACATGCAATGACGTCCTCCTGCAGCTCACAGGGGCATCAGGTTCGACATGACTTCAAATAATGAGCCTCTTTTCATAGAACAACCTTCGGTCTGCTGGACAGAAGTGACCTATTTAGCTGAAGATGCCAGCTAACGTCTTTTTAGGGGCTAAACTACAGAATCCTTACAGTTTATTTAATGCATGTAGAGCTCTACGTTTATAAGGCAGGGAAACGTTGTAGGGCATGGTTTAAACAAATACATTTAAAGTATGCAACACTCATGTGCCCCACCCGACAGATCACTTGTACTGTTTATTCATTTTTAGTTATTTTTCTGGTAGCTTAATGCATTTAATCAATCAGATTCAAGTTTAATGGCCAAGTGTATAAATGAAGCACATGGATTTTGCTGTCCATGTTGTCTCTCATGCACAATAGTATGAAACAATAGTATGTAAAGACACAACGAACAATGTACTGAACATAATACATATTAATAAGACATATATTATTGAATATATAATAAAAGGCCATTTTGAAACGACTGCCTGATGTTTAGCACTCAGCAATGAAGGTTCTTAACAATATTGCTTGGTCTGAAGTGATAAGCAGCAGGAGGCAAAAACAGAACCTCATTTTAAAACAATCATTGAAAACTCTTCTGCCGCACGTCGTAGAGTCCAATTTGATCCACCACCAGACACAGCATGAGCCTATATAAATACTCAAACTCATAAAACTTTTCAAATCCAAACACCAAAGCCATTTCACATTAAACCATATAATCCCTTAAAGGATTTTTGATAGATAGAATAAAACCATCGTTTAAATCAAGTCTGCAGATTCAGACAAAAAGGAAAACCAGCAGCGTTAGGCCTTTTCTAATGAGGAAGTGAAAGACATTTAAATTCAGAATTCTGCAACTGATCTGATCCTCCAGACAAAAGAGCATTGTGTGAGACAATGGCAGGTTATGTAATGTTCCCCCATGAGGCGCAGATGAGGTTGAGGAACTCGCCTTTCACCTCTCAACAGCCGCTAATACCAAAACGAGGCAATAAAAAAGGAAAAGCCCTGCGATGGACTGGCGTCCTGTCCAGCGTGTTTCTCTCTCACTCTAAGAGGGATGGGAAAGGCTTCAGCACCCCCCTTGACTGTAGTTGGAATAAGCGATTTGGATAAAGAAAAAAATAAAATAAAGTGGCCCCTTACAGTTCCATTTGAACTCCCCACAGCACAACACACATTTTTTCCTGCAATTAACCCATTCACCAAGTGAAGCAGTGGACAGCAAGGAACAAGAGGGAAGTGGCAACAAGGGAGCGGTCTCTTGCTCAAGGGGACCTCAGTGGTGCCACAAGCAGTCCTGGGATTCAAACCCACAAACGTCTGAACACAGGAGCAACTCCATAACTACCAGACCACCAGCTGCCCCAAAAGACTTTCAGATCATGTAAAGGTTCTTCGTCAATTTAATGGCTTTTAATGAGGTCTTTTAGACTTTTTTTTTTTACAGAAATAATCCACAGTGCAACTTTAAGGTATGACCCAAACAACCTTTTCTTACACCTTTCTTTTTTTTTTTTTTAAGTACAAGAAAGTATAATCACTCGATTTAATATTTAACAGTATTCATTACGCACAGCTCCGTTCCGTTTGAAATTAAATAAAATGAATAGGTACGTTTTCCACACTAGCTTTACTCACACTGGGTACTGTTATTCCTCAGCTTCCGGGCCTCTATGTCATCTGACCTCTCCATTGAAATTTTCAGGCCTGGAAAAAAAAAGAAGAAAAAAGAATTGAAGTCAGAGACATATTACATTTACTTTTATAAATATATTTATAACTCTTATCCAGAGCAACATGCATTAGCATGTTGATGTGAAAAGAGTGTTTATGTGGAGCCTGATAAATAAATCTTATTCCAGCTGCAGGAAATTTTGCAAAAACACCACTGAGCTTGATAGACAGTTTGACTCTAATGAAACCAGTTTAACACAGCTTCAGGTTGCTGTTATGGAAGCACTGGGTCAACATTTTCTCTCAAACAATAGGGGTGCACGGTATATGTGCGTAGATGACTATCTGAGCCGGTAAACAAATGTTGAGAGAAAATTCAAATATTCCCAACAGGATTGAAAAACTGTTTTCAATATTCTGCTCAGGTGATCACAGTACTGACTAACTTTACTCTCATCTGTCATCTGAACAATTATTTCACAGATTTGGCCTAAAGAATGAGGCTTAATCTCATATCAGCACATTTGTGCTCCAAAAAATATGTTAAAACTAAGCGTGATTAATTGATTTAAACAGTCTTCATTTTTACACAATTTTTAAACATACTACTGCACCTTTAAGATCGATGGTATGAATGACCTCTGTACCTGGCTGTCCTGTAATGTTGGTCATTAAAAACCAATCTGAAACACTCCTTAAACATTCAGAGCACAGGGGCTAAACTGTTGCAGGCTAAATATGCAGATATACGTAAATGTGCTGGTATTCCTGACCCCACTAAAACAGCCATTTTAGAACAAGCTGTTTTTGAATTTCTTCATTATATAAAGACTGCACTGAATAAGGATTATTGGACTTGTTTTGAACTAGAATTATAACATGAACACTTTATATATTTGTTGCTAGAGTAGAATGTTAAAATGTAAAATGGTACATCCCTATAACACACAGGTACTAAAAAGTTCAGCCTACTACTGGCCATGGTATTTTAATGTAGACCATGTCTACAATAAAATACCATGATACTGCATTTCAGTTTCAGTGATACTTTCATATTTGATATAGTGATCTATTACATGGCAAAAACAAACATTTCCCAATATGCGATCTCACAATAGTCAAAATTGTGTCCAGGGAAACATTGCTTTCATTCAATGCTTCACATGCCACACTCAGCCGAAAGGGACAAATTTAGCTCTTGATGTAATTAAACATTCAGTTGCTTGGATATAAAATGCACCAGATACTGTAGAAATGTATAACTATAACTAAATATATAACTTAACAACTAAAAAAAGATAACCTTTACAATATTGGAAGGTTTCCGTTGTTTGGTGGGGTGAAATTTCAAGAGAGAAGGGAAAAATCAGTCTAATCAAAACAAGCTCTGCCAGGTTTAAAAGACATATGTAGCCTCGACAGACATGAGTAGCCACACTCGGGGACCTTGGACTCATTAAATGTTTTTTTAATCTCCAAACACTTCCCTGGTTCATGCACCAGAAACCTCAGGTTCTCTTTAGGTTCTCTTCAGCTTTACAGGTCTTTTGGAAAAGGTCTATGAAAGACGGCAGCAGAGGTTCACAAGAAGTTCAGGTTTGTCACGATCTACCACAAGGAGGCTGGTTGGTGCCACTTACTGCTGTCACTGACAAAGTTGGAGTTGCTCCTCTTGCTGCTGCTCCTCCTCCAGGTGTCGTTTCCGCTGTCCCTCTGCGGCTCCTGGGGCCTGAAGGGCAGCTTCTTCTTGCTCTTTCGGGTGCTGATGCGTATGATCTCCCGGACGAGCCGGCACTCCGCCTCCTGCTCCCTGATGTTGTGCTCCTGGACGATATCGGAGATGAGCTGGCTGATCTCCTGCGAGCGCTTCAGAAACATGGAGTCTGAGGTGCACTTGGCCAGCTCGTTGATTTCGAACTCGGAGAAGACCTCCAGGAGCTTTCGGGTGATTAAAGAGTCCACGTCCTCGTCCAGGCCCTCATAAATGCTTTGCTCGTTTGGTAGGTCACTAAAATGGATGCTGCCGCTCAGATAGGCTGGACTGTCCAGTTCCAGTGTGGTAGGACTAAACGAGACCTGCTCGTTGTCGTCCTCTATAACGGACGTGTCCACTTTAACTCCAGCGATCCGAAGGTCAGGGTAGAAGCCGTTTTTGTCTGGCGTGGAGGCCACAGCGTTTGAGACTTCAGCCTGGTTCCCTGAAGCCTCCCCGGGCAGCACGCAGGGCAGACGCCGGCACACCCTGTACAGCCCACAGGTCAGAACGCTGCACAGGAACGTCCTGCAGCTGCTCACGGACGCACAGGGAGCACAGGCGCAGGACCCCGCCGCAGGTTCTGCTTTGGCAGGCAGAAACACGACCGCCTCCGGCTCAGTGGCGTTTCCATTCGCATCTTTATAGCAGACTTTGTGCACTGCTCCGGGGTAGCGGGGCTCGGGTTCCACCGGGTCCACGCAGCGCTCCTGGTATGGCCTGCTTTTGGTGCCCTGCACAGGGAAAGCCTCCCACCACTCTGAGCCTGGGTCACGGTCCGACATGGTACAGCAGCGTCAGGGTCTGTTCAAGACAACAAAAAATAAAGGCTGAAAAACAAAGAACTGAATATATTGTGCAATGAAGAAATATTCAAAGCTCTCAAGCTGTATACAATCTGTAAGCAGGAAAATACATTGGTTAAGAAGTTGCTTCATATCCTCCTGAGAACCGAAGAAAAATAGTGTCTTACACTTTCTTTTTTTGTCTTATTTTCTATTTGGGCCTAAAAAGAACACCTTACAATTTAAAGTTTTTTGAATTTCGTTTTTTATTTAAATTTCCCAGCATGTCCGCTGTAGAGGACAACAGGACGATTTCCATGTGAAAACCCAGGAACACATTCAATAAGATCAAAACAACAAAATTCTCTATCACTGCTTGTTGCTTGCAAGGACAACTAAACATGTATTTTAGTTCAACGGTGAATTATAAGTCCTAGAACATCCTCTGGAGAGTTTAGGTGTGATAGTCCTGGAGGTATGTTTTCTTTTTGCTTCTGCAGAGGAACATTTTGCATTTACTGCACCTCATGTATGTTTTGCCCTCTCAGTCCATGTTCTCAGCATGCAAACCCATCACATGACATCACTGGAGAGCCCGAGATGTCCTCTACAGGACACTATGGGGTTTGATGGGGTAACTCCAAACACTTAAGGAAGAGAAAGGTGAACAAAACGTCCATTACTTCGTAAACGAATGGGCCGGGTCTCAGGAGGATACATGTACAAGTGTACAAATAATACATATATACATTAATATTTATCTTGATATGTATAAATATAATACTATATTGCATATTCAGATTGTATATTGTATATTATACTGTTTAGCGTATTTTTTAGGAGATTGTTCTTTCTGTCATTACGTACTGTTGTTGTTTTAAACTGTTGTGCTTGAGAGACACTGGAACATAATCAAATTACTTGTATGTGCTCGCTCACATACTTGGCCAATAAACACGATTCTGATTCTGATTAAAAACGTCTGAGGACTTCTTTGGCTCCACAATCAATCAATCAACCAAAAAAATAAATAAAAATAAAAACAGCAATTTCCAGCTTCCTGGCCTATAATGAGCCCTCCAAAACCTGGATAGGAGCTCATGGATTTATCTGAATCTAATTAAAACAACATCCTGGGCTGGTAAAGTGGTTCTAGCAAATTTAGGCCACAAAGCAGACCAACATCTCTGATGTAAGGACTGCTATAAACAGTTTCATGAATTATACAGACTATAACAACCCCCATTGCCCAGAGGGATCTCAACTAACCAGTTTGGTAGTGAGTTTAGCATAAAAAAGAATGAAGAGATTTCAACCCTGAGATCATGTATAAACACATTAAGTTAGTGTATATCATTTTATTTATTTGAAGAGGTGGAGGCCAGGTTTGGTTTCACTATTACTTATGAAAGTATTTTGTTTCAATTAAAGTGGCAACAAAGCTGTTACGCATTACAAACAAGAGTCATGGTTTGAAAAGTACTTTTGTAAGAATGATTATTCATGTGACAAACTACATGATTAGCCTTTGATAATGTTAAGTTTCGAGAATGGTGCAACGTTTGGCCTTACTGAAAAGCAAACAAGGAGCTAGTGCCACTGGGCACAAAACCAAAACAGACAGGAAAAAAATGTTGACAGCACCAAAATCATTTTACAAAAATCAGTCAGGAGTGATTTCATTCATCAGCCCATCCACAGGTGATGTGAAAATAATTTACCTGTTTACGGCAATTATTTAATGACCTACAACCGCTGAGAGGCTTGTCAAACACAGGCATGTGATTCGCTATATGGACAAAGGTATTGGGACACCTGACATTGCATTCAAATACATAGACTTTAATATGGAGCTGGCTCCCCCTTTGCAACTACAACTGCTTCCACTCTTTTTAGAAGGCAAAATATTTTGGAGTTTCTGTGGGAATTTTTGCCCATTTATTCTGTAGAGCATTTATGTGGTTATTCACTGATTTTGGACGAGGGCTGCCTCGTAATCTCTATTTCAGTTCATCCAAAAGCCGTTGGATGGGGTTGAGGTAATAACTCTGTGTAGTCAAGTCATATTCTTCCACCCCGAACTCATCCAACCATTATGGATGTTGCTTTGTACTTTGGGTCATGTCGGTATAGAACAGGTTCTTCCGTAAACGGTGTCCACAAAGTTGGAAGCATATGGCGTTGTCCAAAACTGTCTTGGTATGATGAAGGATTAAGACATCCCTTTAGTGGAAATTAAGGGAGGGCACCCGATTTGAATAATTTAGTGTCCCAATACTTTTGTCCATCTATACGACCGAAAGACAATGGCAGAGACTAGACGCCATTCGTCAAAAATGAACAGTTTAGGGGGGATAACTGACCACTGTTATCAAATTCTTGGATGTATTTATTAGTCTTTTCGGCCTAAATGAAAGAGCTCGATAAACTTTACTTACGGCATATGGGAGAAATATTCCAGTCCAGTCTAGGAGAAAACTTTCCGGAAGTCCAGTGTTTTCCCCCCCGAAAAGAACAGGAGTTTATCGGCAATTCCAAAAAAGATAGATAACACGACGTATAATCAGTCTAGTTAATTAATATGCGTCGAAGAGAGCAAGAGGAGCACAAATAACCCTCCTCATCCTCCCATGTTCCCTCCTCTCCCGTGCTGTCTGTGTTTTTGACCCACCTGAGGACAGGTGAAGTCCCGGCTCTGCCCTAAGCACAGGTGACGCAATGCTACGAAATTATATCAAATCTTTAGATAATTTAGCATTTCCCCATATTTAAACCATACAATGTCGAGACAAAGCCAGTCAAGATCATGTAATTTTTAAATGTCTATTTTTTTTAATAGTTTAATATTCATTTTAAGTGTTTTATCCTGAGTCTTTTCCTGTAGATGGTGCTAAAGTGCTTCAGTTGCTGTGGAGACCGTGACGTTCTGTTCTCGTGCAGCAAAATGTCCAGGAGAGCATAGTCCAGTCTCACTGGACTTTTTCTTTCTCGGTTACTCGCATAAAAAGGGGAAATTACACTGATTACTGCAAAAAATCAGTAGTGACTGGGCATGCACTGTTACAGAGGAACACCAGATTTTTTCTCTTCGTTCATTTAAAAGATATGTGTGTGAATGTATATATATTTTAATCGTGGCCAAATCACTTTTGGCTACATAAAAAAAAATCCATTTACATGCGAAGAATACACCACTTACAGCATCTCTGCTCCAACCTATTTTTCACCAATGTGTACTAAAAACCTAAATGGCTTTACATATTAATGTATTATGCAAAAACCTGGAAAAAATGAAATACAAAGTTTTAACATCGCAAATTGCTGTATGTTTCGTTTTCATGATTTGCATCTACTCCTTATCAGATGTCCCAAAACACTGGGCCGTGGACTAGTACTAGTCCCTGAAATATTTGGTATCGGGCCACAGAAAGGAATAATAATATTTTATTGATGATCAGAATCTGATCGTTTATTTTGGAAAAAAAAACACGGCCATGTGATACTGTACATCAAAAGTTTTGCCCCCAAGCTTGCAAATGAAAACCGAACGCACTTTGTTTTTTGGTTGTATCTATACCGGTCCTTACAAATATTATTTTACAAGAAATTGGTCCATGGTGCCACTGCTCTAGATCAAACCACATCAATACAATATTTTGGGTTAAAAAACATTATTCTGCTCTGTACAGGAAAATGAAATAACAAAAGACCTGTGTGCTACATATCAGCCTGAAGGGGGCGTTGCAGTAAAGTGATGACTGTCCGAAGCTCAGTCAGTACATGAGTCAAATATAAACTTCAAGTTAAATGATAAACTACTCCACACACCATTCCAAGCATGGGCACCGGAAGCATTTCAAAATCATGTGTTTCATCCTCTTAACTTTTTCCCTCGCGGACGCCTCAAGCTATTTGGTATTTTATGAACACAAGATAGCTTGAGGATATTTATAAAGATTGGAAGATTTTCTTTGTCCAGACTGTTGACTGGAAGCTTTTTTAATTGTATTGAAGGGCTTTTTCAGCTTTAGCGAAATTGGAGAATTCCTAGCTTCTTGTACTAAAAGTGACACCTGCATGTCCAACAATACTGGTTCTTGATTTATCCCTTTATGATTTTTTTGGTTTTAAACTGGGAATTGTATAGTTTTCCATTCACAGGTTAATCAGCAGCTCTATTCTTACGTGTGATGCTAACAGGTTCGGCATTTTTCGAGAGGCTCACAGCTTGGTAGGAAGGGGTGTGCCAAACAAACGAGATGACTGGCCAAAGCTGAATGCTGCAGTGCTAACCTGCGATGGATGCCCTGATTTGGATCGGGCTGTAGGAGTGGACTTTTGTGTGGAATCAGGGCAGGGTAGTTATGGATTTCCCCCTACAATCGGAAGACCGTGTGTTCAAATCTCAGGAGTGGCAGCACTGAGGTACTCTTGAGCCAAGGTTTAGTACGGTTTAGTACCCCTTCCAAAATTAAAACCCCACATATGTCTCACTAGGCATCCCATTGGTGCCTGGCCAGTGCTTCAGCTGGTTAAGGGGTTAAATGCAGAGGAAGAAATTACATCATTCACATGTGTGCTGTGGGGTGTTCACATGTAAATTTAAGGGGCTTCATTACTTTTAAGCAAGAATCAAAACTGCTGAAAGTGCAGGTTTGGCAGGTGCATCAAATACTTGGTTACAACACATTAAAACACTAGTGACACTCATGCTCTGTCCAGCTTCCTCCAAGTGGATCACAGAAAAAATGATTGATCACATACACACACACACACACACACACACACACACACACACACACACACAAATCTAGTCGATGCAATCAGCAAAACCTCATCCCACTGCATCTGCCAGATTCTACCCTGCTTTCCTCCAACCGTTACCAGTTAACTAGAAGGGAGCTGTTAGCCTTCAGCCAATCAGAACACGATATGCCGGCTAGTTGCAGCTGATTATAATTTCCGTTGTCGCACGATGCCTGGCAGAAGAAAGAACCACATGAACAGTTTTTCATTTGGAAATACAGTTTTGCAGCTGTGCAGCCGCATTTCCTCTGGATTTCTGTACAACTGCCAACAGTATACATAAAAATATGCTTATGATGCAGTTTTCAATAAAGGAAATGCATACATGTGTCTTCCCTGATCACAAAATAGAGCCACTATTATGGAGCCATGCAAGAGATCAAGTTTCTCAAACTTGTGGCTCTGTTCTTGACATCTCTATCTATAAATAAAGGAAGAGGCTCCATCTTTTAAAGGAGTTTCAGGTTCCGACAAGTTGAACGAGAAATTACATTCATGAAATGTTACTGATGGTTTCCATTTTCATAGCCTACTTCCGCAAATATATAAAAAAAATCCTGGTAGCCTGTGTCCCTTTCCATCATGCTTGTTAGTCTTGTTTCCTACTTAGTAAGATAAATGAAGGCAAGCTTCTAATGCAAATTTGACCAATAAGCCGTGCAAATTGTTCCTCCTCTGCAACCTTGACCTAAAAGTCTCTTTATCTTCTATCTGTAATGAACTCATTTGAAAGATCATAAAGTGGACCGGTTTGGGCTCTTCCCTATTATTTAGTCATCCTTTGCCCTCAGAAGCAAATCACTCTTCCCATTTTGTTCAGGCACCAGATCAGGTTTTCCTCCTCAGACAACAGCTATTATTGGTCTGAAATACATGTCGAAGATCACACATCCGCCAGCTGTGTCTCTCAGTCTTCTACACGCACGCAGTATCTCCTACTCACTCGTGATCGATAGGGATCATTAGTGTCATCCTCACATGGTCCAGAGTGAGAGGGACCCGTCCATCTCCCAGTGCCAGTGACACGGATGTAGATGAGATCCGTCACGTTGCCCTACTTTTCCTGGCAAGTCATTTCATCCTGCATATTGTTCTTCTTTCGTTCCTCCACTTCCAGGAGAAGCTGAGACAATCAAATAAGGCCAGGTCTTCTGCAAGAGCAGGAATTTTTATGTATACCACTGCGCAGAACACAGACTGTAAGAGTGTTCAGTTGACACATACATGGATTTTGTGCTGTCACCATACATTATAAATGAGTCAGCGGACATAACATGCCCCTGCTTTTAGATAGTGGGTCAGTTTTTACTGTCAAACTGTGAGGAATGAGAAAGAAAAATGAGGAAAAAAACCTCATACGCAACTCAAGGCTTTCTTTGGTAAGCATCAGCATACGCCGACATAAGTCACTTAGTACTGAGAAATGTTGGTGCGGAAAAAAAAAACCGTAGGAGAATAGAAAAGGTCATATATCACGCTGAAAGCGAGTCATTAATCAGAGAAAATGACTGCAGCGCTTAAAAATCTGCTGATGTGTCTAGATTGTTGGAAGAAATAAAAGTGAACTTCCAAAATATGCAAAATATACGTAGAGGCATTCCTGAGACGTGCAGTGTGTGATCGTGTCAGTTCATCATCTGTTCTGCGGTTCATGGGATTATTTTAGTTTTCACTTGACATTAACATTCCAGACAAATGCAACAAAATTAAATTCCATTCAAATCCCCAAGTTCTCAGTGAAGAGATGAATGTTCACCGGGAAACCGTCCGGCGTTATATCCAGAAAAGAAGCTCCTCAGCACTTTAATCCTCTCCTTTAGGACGGGACCCCGGCCTCTGAACCTGGGGGGTCGGGGTACAACACACTTTGGTGATCTCCTCGCTCAGATGTCTGATTCAGCTCCTCCAGTAATGACCAGTTTTAAAGTGCTGTGATAAATAAAAAACACATTTGTAAAAAA
Organism: Rhabdalestes septentrionalis; assembly: GCA_037832545.1. Lineage (NCBI taxonomy): Eukaryota > Metazoa > Chordata > Actinopteri > Characiformes > Alestidae > Rhabdalestes > Rhabdalestes septentrionalis. The sequence continues at coordinate 16,910 of JBBMFX010443844.1, forward strand.
AAACTAATTTTAGGAAATAGCATGTGCTAGATTTTTTTCAGACATTGCTACGTAAGGGATCATTTCGATGACAAAAAATAGTGACAAATAGTGACGATTTCTTGAGTCAAATTTGGTCCTCGTCGTCTTTGTTCAGGTTCTATTAACTCTTCAAGTCCTTCTTCTCCTCTTCCTCTACCCAGGCCTCTTCCTCTATCTCCTTCTCCTCTTCCTCTACCTAGTCCTCTGACTCGATCTCCTTCTCTACCTCTTCCTCTACCTCCTTCTTCTACTCTTCCCCTACCTGGGTCTCCTCGTCTATGTTCTTCTCCTCTTTCTCTACCTCTTTCTTCTCCTCTTACTCTACCAAGGCCTCTTCCTCTACCTCCTTCTTCTACTCTTCCCCTACCCAGGCCTCATTCTGTATCTCCTTCTTCTCCTCTTCCTCTACCTCCTTCTTCTCCTCTTCCTCTACCTAGGCCTCTTCCTCTATCTCCTTCTTCTCCTCTTCCTCT
>JBBMFX010444060.1:0-17402 GCA_037832545.1 Rhabdalestes septentrionalis
TCATTGCTCAACTACTAAACTGAAAAGAGTAGATTACACACACACACATTACAAGGCTAGGCTGTTGTAATGAATTTGATCATGTTCCCCAAACCTGGCTCGCCAGCATCTCAGCACAAAGGCTACTCAATTGAGGTTTTCAAACACAGTATTCATTTAAAAAAATGTCTAAAAATCTCCTCTCGTTCTCGTGAACTCAGTCTCGTGTCTCGTCTCGTCTCGTGGGAAAACCGTCTCGTCACACCCCTATTAAATACCATTCTAGGTCGATCCCTCATGAATCTGATTGAAAAAATTCCAAGAGTCTAGGAATATTTCATCAAATGAATAGTTGATGTTTTCAGTATTAATCTACAATGTAGCCAATAATCAAAACAAAGGAAAATGTTGAATGAGAACGTGTGTTCAAACTTCTGACTGGTAGTGTACATTCTAGAACAATGTGAATGACCGAGAGCATTGCGGTTTCACTAAAGTAGTTCAGACTGGTCTATGAGGTAAAAAAGGTCTGAAGTTTTTTAGTAGACCAGTCTTATGCAAGTAAGACAGTTTCACAGAAGTTAAAACATGAAGTGATAGCTCATAATTTGTGGTTTGCTGATGAATTTATTGAGAGAGCTGTAAGACGGGAAAGAATTTTCAAGGATCGTACTAACCTGCAAGGAATGAAAAAATCATAAATCTTTTTTGAACGGCGACAACATCCCTGATGACAGTGGGATTTGCACCGTTATCGTTGTTGCATTCTTCACTAAAGTTTACTAATAAAATGTCTTTATAGGTGCAGAATTCCTGATTTATTTTTTTTGGAAAAGAGTCTTAAAATACCCACAATTCTTTGCTGCATTGTACTACCTAAGATAGTCAGGGTCTTAACAACAATATTATTCACATGTCTATGTCAAACCTGACTATACCCTATATCTAAGATATAGATAGACTCTATCTTTGTAAAACTGGGCCCTGAAACAGTGGGATCAGTGACTAGCATTTCAGAACATGCTAGTTTATGGACAATATTCTGTACAGTATGAGTAGTGGAGAGCATTCTAGAACAATGTAAGCGATGGAGAACATTCTACTACAGTGTAATTGATGGTGTATATTCTGAAACAAAATGTACCAGGAGACTGTTCTGAACAAGACAAATGCTGAAGAACGTTCTAAAAAAGAGAACGATGGGGAATATTCTAGAATAGTATAAATAATGGAGAACAGTCTAGTGTGAAGGGGCAGAACACTCTAGAACAGTGTGAATGGTGGAGAACATTGTAGGACTGTGTGTGTGTGTGTGTGTGTGTTTAAACACAGCTCTTCTCCTCCTGCAGGGGAAATACTTTGAGATTCAGTTCAGCTCCGGCGGAGAACCAGATGGCGGGAAAATATCCAACTTCCTACTGGAAAAATCTCGTGTTGTCATGAGGAACCCAGGAGAGAGAAGCTTCCACATCTTCTACCAGGTGAGAGCCAGACCTCAGGGATTTCAGTTTAGACTTCTCCCACCCTTCTCTTCTCTGCCTGCATCTGTCTGCGGTGCTGGAGGAGGCGGGAGAGCAGATACATCAAAATGTACCTTTGGCTCTGGATTTGGCTACTCAGCTGGTTGGTGGTGTTCTTAATTCTTGGGCCCTTTGGACTGTCTGCCATTCTCATAGCAGATCCTCCATCGATTCTGCCTCTTTTCCTGGATTAGAAGAGATGCAGTGATGCTAAGACATGTGTCTTGTACTCTGGTCATTTGTTTTGTTTAGTTTTTAGTTTTTTTGCAGCTGTTTAATGATAATGAATGTAGACAGATGTAAAACAGATGTAATGTAAAAATGAAACAAGTATCCATGGGATCCTTGATTTATGAACAAAGCCAAAATGGCTTAATGTGAAATGTGCCATTCTGTGGGCTTCTTTTTTTTTTTTTTATAAAAGAAATGGGAATAAATGTTTTACTGCAACAAGCTGCATAGTGCCTAAAGATAAAAGGAGCCTATAAAATGGTGTTCCAACAACACAGAATTACGCACCACCAGTATATTGATCACCACCTGATCATCTGGAATTATTTGCACCTGTTTCTTCAATGTTTCAGGACTTAGTTAGATGTCTTTGTTATACTAGAATATGTAAGGTCACTGTGTGACTGAACAAACAAAAACATTCCTCTGAAACTGGTCAGGTTCAGGGACTGGAATGAAAAGGAGAGCCCTCAGAAAGCTTGGAGAACTGTTTCTCAAGACTACAGTAAATATGCAGAAAAGCTTGGAATCACACTATGAATAAATGAGGGATGTCTCAAGACATTTGCAAAGTATTTAGTTTTAATATGTTTAAAATATATTTAACAAGAATACTACATCACAACGTCATCCTATTTCTATCCTGATGCTTTATCCTGATGCTCCAAACCTTCACTCTTGCTGTGTAGTTGATCGAAGGCACGAGTGGAGATCAGAAGAGCAGCCTGGGAATCACCAGCCTGGACTACTATTCTTACCTCAACCAATAAGGTTCCTACAAGGTGGATGACATCAATGACAAGAGCGACTTCCAGGAAACTCTGGTGAGTGACTCAGACTGCCTGCCGAGTCTCTTATCTGTTTTTCAGATGGGAAGATGAGAGTTTTCCTCACACAGGAGATCTGGGTTTGTCACTTCAGCATGTGTCTGTTTTCTGACCCCTTTTACTGCTCTTTCTTTCTTTTTTTTTTGACCATTTTTTTACTGTTGGACTTCTTTTTTAAATTTAGTAACACACAAATCAAATGAGCTCATTAACTGACAAGTGACACAAATTATAGAACACAAAAGCAGAAAAGACCTTTCTTTCTTGCTCTCATTTTTGCTCTCTATCTTCCTTTCATTCTTTCTTCTTTTTCTTTCTTTTTTTCTTTCCTCAATTTTTTTTTTATTCATCACCTTTTCTTCATTTGTATGCTTATTTTCTTTCTAAACACATGAACTCATTTCTTTCTCTTTCACAGGTCTTTCTTTTTTATTTTCTTAGTAAGCTTGCTCGTCAGTTCATGAACTGACACTTCTTTCTCTTTCTTTCTTTGTATTTGTCATTATTTATTTCTTGCTCTCATTCCTCCCTTCTTTCTTTTTTTCTTTCTCTCATTTGTCCCACATGCTCTTTCTGTTTCTAGCCATGGTAGACACCTGTTTTTGTTTACCAGTGAAACCACAGCAGGACTAATTAGAGGACATCTCTAATGTCTCTCTCCCTCTCTCTCTCCTTAGCATGCTATGGATGTGATTGGCATCTCTAGGGAGGACCGTGCCATGGTGCTACAGATTGTAGCTGGAGTTCTTCACCTGGGCAACATCAACTTCAGAGAGGCTGGGAACTACGCAGCTGTGGAGAGCGAGGAGTGTGAGTAGAAGTTGTCTAGGCATGTTTAATCGATTTTGGTCACAGTACCTCTCGGAATCAGGTGTAAATATTATTAATAATATGAACATAATTTCAGATAGATTTTAGTGTTGGTAGTTTCTTCTTCCAAAAATGTGCTTCCAGTGCAGTATGAATAAATATTGTTTTTGCACTAAAACTATAAACATCTGATGCGAGGTGATTTTTGATCAAATACTCTGTTTTCTGAATATTAACTGAGAAATAGGCAGAATATTCAGGGAAAATTTTATAGCTTACATTAATATGTCTTATGTCTACATTAAAACTTGAAATAGTGTAGCTGCATTCCATTTACATTTTTCACCAAAACGTGTCTCTCATGATGAGAGCTGATTTTGCTTTCCCATATTAAAAGCACATCGGCACATAATTCATTTCTATTTTTTTTCCTGTAACTTACTGTAAACATGCTTTCCCATCTGTTGCTCCACAGTGTCAAATATCAGACCCACATGTTGGTCAGGCTTCAGCAGATCCACCTACATGATTGTGGTTCTTTCCCATTTCTTGTTAACTTCACCTTGGTTGTTTAAAGCATGTCTACAGATAGCAGCAGTAGCAAGAGGGACTTTAGCTCAGCAAGACTCAGATTGGAGTTTGAATTACAAATTTAGTGTTAAAGCTGCTTGTACTGGTCGCCAACTGGGGTTCAATTTTATTTTCAAATTCATACTCAACTAGTGGTCAAGTGAAATCAGCATTAATTCTTAGCTTCTCCTTTAAAAGGACAAACTGTGACATCGCACCAGACCCTTTCCATGAGCTCTCTCACTCAGCTGTCTATGAATCATTTTGTATTGATTTTAGTTCTAAATGTGGTGTGAGTGAATCAAGTGTAGTTTGATAAAAGTGCATTGAGGTTGTAGAGTTATTTGAAATCTGACTGTGATTAGTATAGATCATGCCCGTTATTATTGTTTAGCAACCAGTGGTCAGCATAATGATGCAGGTATGGAAACAGAAACGTGTTATTCTAACGACACAAGCAAAAATATTTTCAGCCAGTCAAGTATATCAAGTCAAGTAGTTGCTTATTGTCCTTTAACCCATATGTACAGTACACAGCCTGACAAAACTATGTACCTCAGAGTGCAAAAAGAGAGAGTACAAGAAAACATGAGAGCAACAATACAATATTACAGGACAAGATATCGAGCAAAAGCATAAAAAGAAAACGATTAGTTTTAATGAATATAGTATAATGACAGATGCTGTGTTGTAGCAGTAGTCATTAAGTGTGTAAAAAGTGTAAAGATTTAGTTAGGATACCAATAAATCTTTGTGCAAAAAAATATATTAAAAATATTATAATCCCCATTATTTACTGCAGGACTGAATCATCACATTTCAAAGTGTGAAGCCACAGGATGGCTTTTCTGGGTTTTCTCCAGTGTCCTCAACTGCCCTTAGTGAAGTCGTGGAGAACACTTTTCTTCTCAGCCTGCTCAGTAATCCCTTGTTTGCCCTTTTCTCTGTGTCTCTCTCTCTTTACTATATATTCATTGTGTTAATGCAGTGCTGTAGCCAGGCAGCCTCCGCCATGCTAAATTAACCCAGAAAATGAAGCTGGTTTTCTGTGTCTGGACAAATTACATCACAGACTAAAATTACACCAAGAAATGTGGAACTTCCTGTTGCGCCTGCCCACCCTTCCCTCCAGTCTACCCTCTGCTTGTTGGTTTCTCCCTCACTCGCTGCCTTCAGGGCTCTCTCTACCCATCCCTCACAAGCTTAATGATTTGAGCTGAGCCCAGCCGCGGTGGTGCAAAGCTGCGCTGAGCTGGGAGCAGACGCAACACTGCGTCTTTGCACTTCCTGTCTCCCCCCAGCCCGCTACCCAGCTGCTGCCAATGGCTTTCACACATTGGCTGGGGAGCTGATGTAAAAATCATTCTCAGGATAGTGCAATTGCTGAGTATTTATTTTAACTCTGTCTAGTATGTGTGGAAATTTGGTAATATACATATTATTCGGATAAGAAATTGCTAATATTATTACTTATTACGAATGTACATTGTACATATTTAATTTCATGGTAATTTAAGCAAGTAATTGCATTTAACTGTCTTACATTCTGACTTGAATCTGCACTTGCATCACAAATTTTTTTTTTTCCATTTGTTTCAATGCCAAGAATTGTGAAGCCATGACAAGTATGTGAAGTATGGTTTCTGTTTCTGGGAAGCATGACTGTGCACAACTTTTCATCAGATACAAGCTATAATAAAATATCTCCTCTTCAATTAAAAAAACATAATTCTGAATGGATTACAAATGTAGATCTTTAAAGTTTGAATGAACAAGCAGTAATAAATCATTTGAATTACCCCAAGAGCTTATAATGGCTGATGATTAACTCTGGATGAATCATTCAGTTAATAAACTTTGAGGCTTATTTTTCCCTATCTGAAATAAATTCAGGTTCTGCTACAAATTGAAAATGCAAATTGTGAAGTAACACGTGAGAATCTGACCTTAGAGGACCCTAAGTTTGCACCCTTAGATTTTATATTAGTGTGTGATGAAGCTGGTGTCAGTGTCTAGATGCAAGGGATTATCCTGAAAAAGAAATAGATAAAAGGACAAAAGGTGAGCTGAATGAGGTAAGACAAACTATAAACAGGAGTGATGTGAAAGAGAATAAAAGAACCAAAGTTGGACAAAGGAACATACAGGAACCAGGCTGGGGAAACTGGCCACAGGAAACAGGTCAGAAACATGAACAAACACAAGACCTGACAGAGGTTCTAAGAAACATAAAGGTTATGTATACAAACAGACTAGCAAGACATGCTGCTTGTGGTTGCAGCGAATGGCTAGGTAGCACAAGGCTGGAGCCAAGAAAGGGTTGGGGCCATTAAGCGACGGAGTCATAATGGGGCAGAACCAGCATGTTTTTGACAGGGATTCTGTGTGGGACCTATTAAACAGTGGTAATATTTCAAACTTAATTTCACCTCATCTCACTGGACCTGGCCTAATCTCATATCTAGAATGTCTGGGGACAGTAAAAAGGAATTTTGGTAGGATTGTAGAGCTGTTTGCGTGGCAACTAAACTCACCAATGTCTATGTATGCAAAGCTGAATGTAAGGGTGATGGTGGGGTCTTCAACATTGTCCAATGAGCCTTTTGTTACCCCAGGGTTGTCATGTAATATGACAAAGCTGAAAAATCTGGCCAAAAAAATCAGATTAAGGATGTAGATCTGTTATTTGTGCTAGAGGAATGGGGTTCCCATTAACGTTTAAATAGCTAGTTTGTTTTCCATATGTTATCGATTTGACTTCAAAGGAATTATTGAGGGTTTTAGAGGGCATTACCCCTGAAAACAGTGGATTTCCCCGCAATCCAGGAAAATGTTTCCTAGTTGTTTATTCTGCTGATGTAAGAATCTACCTCCCCCCCAAGACCATATTGCGCCGTGATAATGAATCGTTGTTCTCAGCTCTCAGTAGCAAAAGCATGAGTGTTCCTCCATGCTTTACGTCTGGTGTTCCACATCCACACCCATTTCCCATGAGGTTGCTAGAATAGATGGAGTGTATGTGTCTGTCAGGGCGAAGTGAGAGCACTTTCTTTCTGAGGAAAGTGACTCAGCAAGGAGACAGGGAGGGATCCCTTAGAGATTAATGGAGGAACAGGTTTCAGATGGTGCTTCAGTAATCATTGTGCTTAAATGACTGGGTGGACTATTTCAGGCTTCATTCCACATTGTTCAATGGCCGGTTTGGGACATTTTTTATGTTCATAAAAGGGCTGTGAGAATAAGAAATCAGATCAGCCTTAGGCTGAGCTTTAGGCTGTTTCTTTTTCACCATTGAAAGCAGTTGAACATACTGTATCAGTTTGCTGTGTTTTCAACCAGGCATTAGAAATCATTGTTATTATTGTTATATCTGTTGTGTAATATACGTGGGTTTTATTGTACATTTTCCCATACATGAATATTGGTCCTGAATGCAATAAAATAATCCTGACCTTAAATCTTTTTAGTGCTTTTTTATGCTCATTAGGGGGACTTTAAAATTTTACATTCTTTCTTCTCTGTCCTCTCTCCTCTACAGTCCTGGCCTTTCCTGCTTTCCTGCTGGGGATCGACCAGGTACGACTGAAAGAGAAACTGACCAGCCGTAAGATGGATGGTAAATGGGGAGGAAAGTCGGAGTCTATAGACGTGACCCTGAATGTGGAGCAAGCCTGTTTTACAAGGGACGCCCTTTCCAAGGCTCTGCATGCCCGCATCTTTGACTATTTGGTAGAGGTGGGTGTCACCATCGAGGGCCTTAGATCTCTGACCTCACATTGATTCATTTCCAATGATGGAGTGCATTATAAAATCATCCTTCACCACAGTACAATATTATTATAAAAAAAAGAAAGTTGATATATTTTTATTGTATATTTATATAAACATAGCCCAATGTTTGTCATTTGTTGTCATCATTTTAGGGACAATTTTATTTTCCTATAGCAACATATGTTTAGTAATGGCAAGTAATTAGGTCAAAAACCTTAAAAATGTATTAACATTTACAACACACAGACAAATCTTTTGGATATATCCACTGAGCTTCACATATAACAGCTGACCTTTGGCCTTTTTATTTGTGTGTTATTAGTGCTTAGTTTTAAGGGGTTTAAGATAAAAAAATGCACCAGTTTTAAGCCATTCATAATGCATGCAATATAGACAAAAGGATTTATCATCTTAACATTTTTTAACATTTTTTTGTTACTAGGCCTTTAAGGCAATTATATGTAAATGATTTATATGTAAATGATCTCATTTGTAAATGGACTTCGTTAAAGGCACAGTAACAGGTACTGTTTAATGTTAATGGATATTCAGAAGTTGGAAACGGATTTTGGTACCAAAAAAAAAACACAAACAGTGCAGAGAAGAGAAAGAATGAAACAGAAGGACAATTTAGGATTTGGACCTTATTTATTTATTTATTTATTTGGTTTTGTTTGTTTATTCATTTTCCAGTCAATCAATAAAGCAATGGTGAAGGACCATCAGGAACTGAATGTCGGTGTACTGGATATCTATGGATTTGAGATTTTCCAGGTGTGTCTTAAGGTCCTTCATGCCAAAAAACTCTATAACACCATCAGATTCACAATGCTGTACCAAACTGAGCAAAAGTCTTGAGCTAGCCCTACTTTTTATTTTGCTTTGTATCAACTTGTTTGTGCAAGAATGGAAGCAAACTTGACAAGCTACAAAGTACCTAAATTACAATGAGCCTAGATAAAGTTGTTCCAGGCACAGAACATTCAGGACCACCAGTATACTGATCACTGCCTGATCTGATTATGTGCATTTTTAAATGTCATTATGGATAGTGATCAATACAAGTGTATGTATTGTCTACATTGCTAGTACAGCCTCATGCAAAGGATTTGCCACCATGAAATGACACAGTGTTGTTTAATTTCAAACATGTCCTCTATAGAGAAGGCACTTCAGCATACTTTAATTCATAGTTATTCTTAATGTGCTGAATTTAACTTATTGTAGGTTTTGTTTTTTGTCTAATATATGAAACTTAAAAATAAATTGTGCACTGAAATTGGTTTTCTCTGAATAAAATGTGCAGTTACAGTGTGATGTACTCTTTCCAGCTTAGACTGAGATCATCACTGACCAAAGAAAAGCATGCATCTCCTTATATATTTTTCATTTAAATCCACCAGACTCTGTTTACATCATATTAAACAATCTCAATGAATCCACAAATGTAAGTGCTCCAGAATGATGTAAAATAAAATGTTTTTGTGTTGACATACATTAGAAATATATAAGGTTTGGTGTTCTCCTGTAAATTTGGGTGGTAACTGTTTTTTGCTGGACAGTGTCAAAGTGGTGATCCTGTATAATATCGCATAATAGACTGCATGATATATAAGCGTCCAAGCAGAAGTTAAAATTTTTTCTAGAAAGCCATTGATTTTCCTGTGTCTTTTGCTTTTATTGATGATGTTCCATTAATTTGGTTTCTAGAAAAATGGATTCGAACAATTCTGCATCAACTTTGTGAACGAGAAACTGCAGCAGATTTTCATTGAGCTTACACTGAAAGCAGAACAGGTACAGCTTCTATGTTCTGTTGTACTACTTGTTATTTTGCTGGATTTTCAATTACTCCCCAATTAAGTAAGGTAAATCACCTGCAAACAATTTGTTAATAAATGGCATATTTAGCTTCACCACTGTTTTATGTTCAAGAAGCTCTTTCTTGGTATGAAAACTATTTTGTATTTTTAGGAGTACAAACTGAACCTCCTTTAGTTTAAATGTGGTTTGAACACCTGAGTAGTTTTAAGTACTGAAGAGTTCTGATATCACAAAAAAGGGATACATTTGTTGCCATATGTGTAGTATATAGTTGATTATTTCTTCAGTTTTTGTGTAATTTTCACTCTTAAAATCTAACAAAATTAAACAAAATATAAAGATGACCTGATTTTACACAACTATTTTTAAATGATCATCTAATTTACTGAAAGAAGAAAGTAATCCAACAACAATCAACATATTAACCAACTTTTCTTGATTGAAATCAGCAGGAATAGACACACACAGGCTTGATTACTGTCAGTCCTATTGAATCTAATCTCACCTACTTCTCACTTATGTGAAATAGGCAAAAATGTCTCAATCTTGATCAAAAGTTGAGAACGATTGTATCAGTGTATCAGTCTGAAAACGGTTACAAAACCATTTTCAAGATACTGGAACTCCAGTGAACCACAGTGAGAGCCATTACATAGAACAGTGATAAATCAACCCAGAGGTGGCCAGCCAGCCAAAATTCCTCCAAGAGTGCAGTAACGAAGTTGTATCCATGGGAGAGATGCAAGCCCAAAACCGCCATTAACCAAGAGGAACATTAAGGTTTATCTCACATTTGCCAAAAACTCTATTACAATATACTTTTTCAAATATTTTAATAATGTTCCATGGACTGATGCTTTGAAAGTGGAACTTCTTGGATGACAGAGATCCTATAACTCTGGCTTACAACTAACTAAACATTCCTCAAAAACAACGTCATGGCAGTCAAGCATGGTGGTGGTAGTGTTATGGGGTACAAACAGTTAGCTGCTTCAGGGTCTGGCGGATTTGTCATAAGTGACAGAATTTGAATTTCTATGCGAATTTGAGGATCTGAAACAATTTAATATGTCTAATATGCAAAAAAAGATGAAAGCAGAAGATAGTTTGAGAATTTGTTAAGACACTCTATAAGAACATTTAAAAGTATTTAAAGCTCAGAGTTGTTTTAAAATTTTAGTCATTTAAAAAAACTAGGAGATCTTGATTGGCAGTGGTTTAGTTTTTTAAGTTTATTATTATTTCAAGTTGACATGTAAATGTATTCTGCTCACCTAATTAATCTTCTGTCTTCTGTCTGGTGTGTTGTCTCTTTCTTATTCCCTGTTTTAGGAGGAATATGTGCAAGAGGGAATCCGATGGACTCCCATTGAATACTTCAACAACAAGATTGTCTGTGACCTCATTGAGAGTAAAATAGTAAGTGCAGAGAGTGATTTTAGCATTTTCTTCCCACAGACAGGATATGAGCCGAGTCCTCTTAACAGCATTTTACACAAGCAATAAAACTCAACAGAGTGCCAAATTGAAATATCACAGTCCTCCCTTTTTTCCCATGACTGACTGTTCGATAGCCCCAAACAAGCAATTTTTAAAATTTGTCCATCACAAATAAAGGTTTACCCATGAACTCGACTATAAGGGAAGCCCTTAAGCAGCCGTAATAGTGTATCAGCAGAGTCTAGCTTCAAATAAAGCTCCTGTCACTCAGTGTGTGGCTTTTTGGGGAAGCTAGCCTGCTAAATGTTAACAGTAGGCTGTGAGAAATGTATAAGCTGCTTTTTATGAGAGCAGGATAAAGCTGTTCATTTTGCTCTGGGCTGGTTCTGTTGCTACAAAGCAGCCTGGGTCCTTTTAAGTGAGGAAAAGAGATACTGGGTCAGTACAGTACACACACACACACACACACACACTTGTATTCAGCAAATGCAGCTGGAAGCCATCTGTGTGTGTGTATGTGTACGGTATGATACATGGTGATATGTGTGATATGAGCAGATACAATGATATGATATATCCCATTCTTATTTACCATTAGGGGCTGGCAATATGGCAGTATTTTACTTTTATTGTGATAAATTGTAATAAATAAAAAATCATAAGAGATATTGGCAGTTTATAAAGATAACTATAATCTGTGTAGTAACTAGTTGCTGACTTGATCCAAGCCCATTATGTCTTCGTTTACTAAATTATTCGTATAATTCGTACATTTTTTAAATGATTTGTCATGCAAAAATAACGTAAATTAAAATAATGTGGTTTTTTTATGCAGTTATGTTTACTATGTCAAGTGAAAATGTCTTAAAAAGTAGATCTTTTTATCCACTTTTATTTATCAACATGCTCCACAATATCACATACATAAATTAATGGGGACATATTATGCAAAACTCACTTTTTGCATCCTTTTGTATATCTATTTGGGTCTCTACTGCTCCTATAAACACTCTAACAAAAACCATCAATTTTCTGTGAGAGATTTTGTTGTCAGTAATAAGCTCCTATATCCAGACGTCAGGATGAGGACATTTGCACAAAACCACCCCTCACCCCAGATTAGTTAGGGCTGGATAGCGCCTCTGTTTTCTGCCATTTTCACGTTTGGTAAACTCGCAGCCTAAGCATTGTACAGAGCCCTTAAATGGCTCATTTTGAAAGGGATTGAAACTGTTAAGAATAGAGCTGGTAAGATATCTTAATTAAAGAGTGATTTTGTACAAAGAACTTCATTAAACATGTTTTGTAGCCCGTAGACCTATTACAACTTGTTTAAAAAAGAGGTATGATATGTCACATTTAACAAACTGGTAAATTAATGGACAGTGGCCTGAAGGGTTAATTATAAATAACTTTTTCATGAATAGCTTATTATAAAATTTTGTTTTTGAGGAAAGAACCTTTGCATAAACACTTTAACTGGATTCTTTGCTTTGTGATTCCTAGAACCCTCCAGGTATCATGAGCATACTGGATGACGTGTGTGCTACGATGCATGCGAAGGGCGAGGGAGCAGACCAGACCATGCTGCAAAAACTGAGAATGCAGATCAACAATCACGAGCACTTTAACAGCTGGAACCAAGGATTCATCATTCACCACTATGCTGGAAAGGTTAGAGCAACACTGTCCGATTCTCCTTACCTTAAAGAGCCTGTATCCATACTGAAAGTCATCCTCTGAATTTCCCTCACACTGTCCTGAGGGTGTTTTAAATAATTCATCTTACCTATTTTTTGTCCAGTGGGATTCGTTTTATTTCAGAATATTGGTGGAATTCTTTTAAAAAGTTTGAGAAAGTACAGGATAAAGTTTCTTTGTAATTCCCTGAAATTCAAAAATTCCTCAGATGGCCTGGATGTCCATACCACACCGCTGGACACATACTAACAATAATTATTATGACTATTCACCACGTTGCAGTGTTTGTTAGCAGGTTTTTATTCCTTTGACATGATGTGAATTTGAGAAGGAATTAAAAGTGGATTCAACTAACCAAGGCTAAACAGAATGACACTGTTTTATTTTTTGTTTGCTTCTCTCTTAATTTATCACTTGTACAGATTTTGGGGAACAAAGTGTGTGTGTGTGTGTGTGTCTTTATGTGTGGGACCCAACCCCCCCCACATATCTCCGGTTTAATGAGGCATGTAGTTAGGGAGGGTGTGTAGGAGGGACACCAAGAGCCTGCGTGATGTCCTTCAGTCTGATTAGAGTTATAACTGCATTCCGCAGATAACCATAATCTTCTTCAGTGCATAAATTGTGATATGCAAACAAAACTCCCCAACTAAGTTTTTTTCCCTTCTTGAAACCATGAGAGAATCATACTAATAATTATTTGATATTTTAGTTTGACACTAAAAACAGCTCACTGTTCTTCATAGATTTTGTACGGAAGGAAGTAGGGCTGTGCGATTTGGCCTAAAATCAAAATCTTGATTAATTGAACATTTTAACTCGATTACAATTAATGAACGATTAATTAATTGACTTTTTTTTTGCCTTCATAGTTCACTGGCAAGTTTCGTACAGTAAATATGCTGACATGAGAGATTTTCGAATGAAGGGTGCTTATAAAAAAAGTAAAAATATATAACTTGCACTTTTGGAAACAAAATAAATTATCTTCAATGTTTTTCTTATTAAAAATAGTGACTCCACATGCTGTAGTGTTTTTAAAGGGAAAGTAATTGAAATAATTGATCTGGAATATTTTGATCAATTATAGATTCTGATTGACGATTTCGATTACTTTTCGATTAATTGCCCAGCCCTAGAAGGAAGTACTGCATAGTGTTTCCCTCTTGCAGCAGAGGTAACAAACAGAAATACTCGGCTTGGTCAGAGTGCGCTGTTACAGCTATAACAGCCTCTACTCTGCTGGGAATGCTTTTTACAAGTTTTCAAAAGCCTTCACGGCCCATCAGTGGTCCCCGGGCCAGTGGTTGAGAATCCCGTCTCTACACCAAACCATGTCTTTATGGACCTTACTTTGCGCTCACGGGCGCAGTCATGCTGGCACAGAAAAAGAAGCATGTAGCTGTCTAAAATATCTTTGTATACTGTATCTTTAACATTACCTTTCACCGTAACTGAAGGCCTACACCCAACAGTCCCAGCCAGGGGCGTATCAAGCTTTCCAAAAGTGGGGGGGGTTCTGAGATGGGGATACCAGGTTATAAATACAATTTAATCCATTTAATACAGTATAATCTGACAAAAGTGGGGGGATGGGGGTGGGAGGGCAGTGGAATCACATTTTAGCAAAAGTGGGGTGTTGAATCCCCCCCATCCCCCCACCCCGTGTGCTACACCCCTGGTCCCAGCCCATTATTCCTCCTCCACCAATCTTTACTGTTTGCTCCATTCTCGCTCCTGGCATCTGCCAAACCCAAATCCACTTCAAAGTAGCGAAGCATGATTAATCACCCCATAGTATGTCTTTTCAGTTCTCTACAATCCAGTGGTAGCCTGCTTAACACCACTCCACTGAAGCTTCTGATGCACTGTTCTAATAGTAATGTTGCTTCTAAAGGACCTTTGGAACTCTGTAGTAAGTGAAGCATTAGAAAAATGATACACTATATTCAGCACTTGGCAACCAACCTCTGAGAGTTTCTATGGTCTACCACTTTGTAGCTGAGCAGTTGTTGCACCTAAATGCTTACATTTCATCATAATAGCTCCTGCAGGTGACCAGGGCTGATCTAGTTTAAGCTGAGCTGTTCAGTACAACTAACTCTGCTACCAGTGTTTTGTCTGTGGCAAATGCATTTCTATTTGCTTGCTTTTATACACTTTTTAGCAATGAGTGTGGATGAAACAGCACAGCTGAACATTCTGGAAAATATATATGTTACAGATAGGTACTTGTGTATTATTGTTGCTGTTGTTATTAAATATAAATACATATATAATACAAATGGGATTTATGGTTGTCCCCATATACTGACATTGCATGTGTGTGTTTGTGTTTGTACCCATTCCAGGTGTCCTATGACGCTGAGGGCTTCTGTGAGAGGAACAGAGATGTCCTGTTTACGGATCTGATTGAGCTGATGCAGAGCAGTGAGATGTAAGTAATGAGCTCAAGGCCAGTCAGCCTTTTTACACATCATCCATCAAAGAGCACTAATTTCTCTGGCCTATTTTAGTGCGTAAACTGTGTATGTGTAAATAATGCTGATTAAATGTTCAATCAGCATGTTATGAATAAGAATATTATGTAATATTCTTATTTTGAAACAAATAGTAATAATGTATTACGCATGGTATGAGTAATACTAATAATTAAGTAGTAACAGTAATAGACTTATTTTTGTTTAAATTATTTTTAGTTCTTTTTTCTCTCTCTCTCGCTCTTTTGCTCGCTCGCTCTCTTTCTTTTCTGTGCCCTAGAAAGGCCATCTGTGCAAACAACCCTCATCACATTCCTCTAGGTTTATATTATTCATCTCTTTGTGGAGTGTGATGAGGGTCTGTCTTAAGACCCTATTCAGACACGTGCTGTTGGGCATAGACACACAATGCAACAGACACCCACACTTGTCAAGCCGTTCAGCTGCACACATTCTCTTAGGAAAGTGTATTTCAGACAAGACTAGTTAGGGAAGAATAGGAAATCTTTGCCATTTGCCAACTGTGTGATGTCACCAAGCCTCAAGTCCATTTGCACAGACACAGTCTTGCAGCCTGCTGACCTTTAAGCATTATTATTAAAGAGTGGTGAAAGGCCTCTGATTGAATTGTTAAAAACCTGATTTACATCTAGTCACTACTGGTGCCGGGATACAAAAAAAACATTTTAATGAAGAAAAAAATTCTTTACCTGATTGGTTAAAAATGATGACGTTTTGTATATCTATCTGTCAGATCTAACAGTACTCTTTTGAATGTTTTATTACATAGACTTTTCTAATAATGCTCTCAGAGTCACATTTGAATGTTTGTGTATTTTTCGTCATTTCAGCCATATGACTTGATACACAGAATTTATTTTTTTCAGATTTGGAACAAACACAAGTCAAATGTTCACATATGAGTTTATGTATCAGCTTCATTGTTGCCAGCGGCCCCTTACACACACACACACACACACACACACACACATACACACACACACATACACACACACACATACACACACACGCACACATACACACACACACACACATACACACACACACACACTATGTACAAATGTATGGGTTGTGTTATGTCTGTGTGCATGTGTGTATACAAAGTAAGGGTTATTGTGTATTAGTACTTGCATGCAGGAGTAATATAATATTATTCTGCATATGGGGTCTCCTTATGAATGCACTTACTAGACTAGTTACCCACAGCATAGCAACAAAGTACAGCCACCAAATACACAAAAAGAAAACATATTTTGGCTCCTGGATCGGGCCTGGTATTTCTGAAATCCATTTCAAAAGCATTCTTAGGCTGAAAGAGGTCTACACACACTCTGGAATGCTCACAAGTGTGTGTTACATTCTAACTGGCACAGAGACGTCATGGGTTAGAGCGTTTATGAATTCCAAAATAGAATAATTTGATGCACATGAATGCAGTGCAGACGCAATCCAAATTTCAGCACAATAAAAAAACACTAATTGAAGAGGAATGGATGAGGACGGTCAGAGGAAGTCAGAATTAAAACCTCAGCTATTCAAACTGCAGGCCTGACCCTAAAGCACCAACACACTGTGAACTGCAGCACAGCACAATTCCACTGTTCTCTCTCTCACCCTCTCTCTCTCTTTCTGTCTCTTTCTCTGTCTTTCTCTCACACACATACTCCTACACAACAATGCACACACAGTTCCTTTTCCATTTCTCAATAATCATTCCCCATCTCTCTCTCTTTCGTCTCTATTTCTCTTCAGAGCTTTTATCCGGGCACTGTTTCCAGAAAACCTCAATGCTGAGAAGAAAGGTCGACCCACTACGGCGGGCAGTAAAATCAAGGTACTGAGCTGTATGGTGTGAAGGTGTTTGTGTGTGTGTGTGTGTGTGTGGGTTAATCAGATTGTTTGTTTTTATTTAAACCTCAGTCCTACCTGTGACAGCATCATCTCTCTGTCAGCCTGCCAGGTGTGTCTGAATGCGCTTAAAGGCTCTTTCACTCTCGTGTTGTTTTAACGTGTCTGTCACTGTGGTCTGATGTCTCTGATAATTACACTGGGCTGCGGTTCAAAGCATCTTGAGCCCTTTACTGTAATTATACTGATTTTGATAAATAAATAAGACAAATATTAAATATTTCCTGAGCATACTACAACTGTGTGACACTCTCTCTCTCTCATTCTCTATCCTCTCTTTTCCCTCTCTCTCATCTTTTGCACACCCTCTCTCTCTCTTT
>JBBMFX010444385.1:0-17397 GCA_037832545.1 Rhabdalestes septentrionalis
AAACCAAAGACGGATAAAGTCTCTGTCTGTATATTGCTGGAGACCGTTCCCGACAATCCCTCTTTTTTACCCTTTCTCTCTCTCTCTCTCTCTCTCTCTCTCTCTCTCTCTCTCTCTCTCTCTCTCTCTCTCTCTTTATCTGCGGCCGTGTCCAGGCAGCTGCAGAAGTAAAGATTTTATTCGTGGCACGTTTTTATCTTGAAACCACGTTTGGATACATGAGTGCATGCTTGGCGCACCCAGGAACGAGATGCAAGATATGATATGTGGTGACGGTGGAAGTCTGGGAAGAAAAACTGCCGTGCGTCTGCCAAATCATCATTCAGGGATACTTTAGATTCTCAAGGACTATTGCAGAGTGAGAAGGATGCTGGGAAATGTATTCCAAGTCCTTGGAGAAATTAGAGGAACAGTTGGCCAAAAAATTAAACAGCCTTAGCAGTTGAGATGCGTTCTGAGTCCAAATTTTGGTGGTTCATTGAGATCTGGAGCTTTGAGGCTAATCTTGCTAAACACTGGAACTCAGCAGGAACCCTAATAGCCTAAATCAGACTTGTGGACGGGGTTTAGGAAACTGTACGACTTGCTGTGAGCTGTAAAAATGAACCAAACATCAGACGACTCCAGGACTGAAAGTCACCAAGCAGAATTAGAGGAATGTATCCAGATCCACAAGCCTGCTCCCACAAGCCTGCTCCAACTTAATGAAGGTCTGAATCTACTTGAAAGAAGCTGACAATTGAGGTCTAGGTAGTAGCATTAGCCTTGTAGCTCCGGTTAATAAAAGTAAATAAAAAAAGACATAAAACTGTTGTTGTGGTTCAAAGTAATCAGCCTGTGCACACGTTCAGTCATCCTTACCCATTAATGGCCTGGCAAGAGCTACTAAGTGCACGTCGCCACCCAGTGGTGAAGTAGTAGAATGCTGGCTCTTATATCAGTAGAATGCTGATTCGAATCCACAGTGTGAACAATAAAAAAAAAAAAAATGTGATTCCCCCCCCCACACACACACACACTTTTGTCAGATTATATTGTATTAAACTGATTAAACTGTATTTATAACTTGGCATCCCCATCTCAGAACACCCACACTTTTGGAAAGCTTGATACGCCCCAGACATTTTTACACAAACCGTCGATCAGTTTGTGCTGGATATCATCAAATCGAGTCTTTCAGATATATTCAAAAGATCGATGAAGTATATGAAAATAATATTGTAAAATACAGCTCATTATTGCGAAATATCCTGCATTCTGTAATATAAATGTACTTTTGTGAAATATGATTTCATATGTCAGTGTTTTTTTATTAAATGATGACTTAAAATATGAAATCATATTTCACAATAATAAGTACATTTATACAACATAATGCAATATATTTCACAATATCATTTTCATGTATTTCATAATATTTTGCACACATTTGAAGGCCATATTCAGAGTGTAGATAAATCCATGCAACCTTACTGCCTCCCTCCATACATCATGCCAAAGCAAGAGACTGCGGTTGGTCGTTTTTGTCAAATTTCTCTGCAATAACCGGCAGTTTTTGGCCAAGTCCAGCAGGAAACTCACCTTGGATATCAGTGACTGCACTCAATCAATAACACATTTCGGCACATCTGTCTTCATCGCAGCTGGAGCTGTGTGTCGACAGGTTTCTAGAGAACTGGAGAGTTCCGTCCGTGTGTTTTTATTTATAGGGAAATTGACATAGGATGGTTTATGAAGGGAAGACCCACTGAGGCCCAGAACAGCCCTTTTGCTTTTACTACCTTTTCAACAAAGGAACTTCTCCAATGGCTAAGGATCTCCCATACGGCTGAGACGATTACCTTCTTGTGTCTTGTTTTAATTTTGGAAGTATTTATCTTTGCTCTACTCTAATACTGCAGCACTGTCTGGATGAAAACAATAAAACATTCTTGAATGCTTGTGGGAGTTGGATGTTTATGCTCCGAAAGCATTAGGAGGTCAGAACAGCTCGGCAGGAATCTTACCCGGTCTGACGCTGCCCCTGTTTATAAAGAAGCACCACTGCCAGCATGATTCTGCCCAAACCCTTAAGAACCCTTCATAAATTGAACAAACTCACAGCCAGACTGTGTGTGTGATACATGGGCATTATGGAGAGCAAACCCAGATAAGCTGGAATTTGTGGATCATTTATAATTGCCATCTCTAAAAATACCTTCAGGATGGCTGCTACTAGTCTAGTTAGTTAGACCAGTCTTAGACCAGTCTTAGGGTCTTAGGGTCCAGTTCAGTGGTGTTTCCGGTGCTTTAGAGGGGGATCAGGGGTGTCAACCCTGTCCAGAATGAGCCGCTGTGGGTTTGGTTCCAACCAAGCAGGAGGCACACCTGATTCCACCTCTGTGGTCAGTTGGTCTTGTTTTTCAGTTATTCAGGTGTGGCTTCGTCTTGTTTGGAACGAAAACCTTCCCCCACAGCGGCCACATGTTCAACCACCCCCCCGAGACTCAAAAGGGGAACCTGTCCTCCTCAGGTCGACCCAGAGAGAAAGAAAAGACAGAAAGAAAAGACACCCATGAAGCAGAGTCCTAGCTGGAGCGGGTCCTTCTCTAGATGCTTTAAGGACCTCGCAGGGTTGGCCTTAGTTCACTGGAGCTGGCACGATCTCAGAACGCCGGTACTGGAGTATTGGGGTGAGCCTCTGCACCTTGTGTCCGAGCCCAGCCCAGCCCGACCCGACACATTATCTGTAATAAACCCCAAATTTTTCAATATGTGGGCCGTTATAATGCTTGAGAAGTAGTGAGGAGTAGTGAGCAACCAGGAACGCAGCACCTGGGGAGCAGTGCGTTGGGGATGGTACCATGCTCAGGGTAGCTAGCAGTCTTGGGAATCAAACCCACAACTTCTTGATCACAGGGCGTAATACTGATGCTATCATCACTTGTTAGAGTTTATCACCTGATAACTACAGTAGCCTGACTGTCTCCTGAATCTGCCAATGTCCTCTGAAGCCTTTTGTGACACACCCGTTTGAGTTTACTTCTGCCAGAGGACAGGCAAAACAAGGTTCAGGCGGTGATATTTTCATGTTTATTTCAGCTGCACGGAGCATCCAAAGTACTGCCAGGTCTCCTGTTAATGTTCCTCAGGCTT
This sequence comes from Rhabdalestes septentrionalis, assembly GCA_037832545.1. Lineage (NCBI taxonomy): Eukaryota > Metazoa > Chordata > Actinopteri > Characiformes > Alestidae > Rhabdalestes > Rhabdalestes septentrionalis. The sequence continues at coordinate 3,136 of JBBMFX010444385.1, forward strand.
TTCTCATGACGATACCAGGCGATGCGTTCCAGACTCAGCCAGCCTTGACCCTCACCTGGCTCAGCCGCTTTGATTTATCTTCCTGAACGTCTGGAGAACAGCTCCCCACCAGAGCACGCAGCTTCGTTTAAACAGTGAAATCAGCAGCCTCCTAACTGCTGGGGCCCAGGCCACGTTTTGCAGGGTTTATTTTCTCATTTGCCAATTACAGTAACAAATGCTATCAGAAGGGTCTCCAGTTTTTTGGCCATAATATCATGTACGGTGTCATTTTTTTAATATACAGACTATCGGGAAAGTTCACCACGAGGATCATGAGCTACAGAATCCCAGACCACAACATACCATTGTGGATAATAAACAAAAAGATACTGTATTAGGATAAGGAGTTAAGTCTTGATTTGTTTACCAAACTAACTTATCTGCTGAATTTTGAAACCACTTCAGTTACAGCCCAGCTAAAAGACAGCCCTGTCCTGAAGATTAATCACGTGCAATCCCAGAATATCGGTTTCCACACTTAAATAAAGATGCTTCAGTAGGTTCTTCAATCAGTGATGATTCCCTAAAGAAACATGGATAAAAAAATGCATGGAGAACATTACATGCACTCAATGAAACTCCTCTTAGTGTGACAGTTTGACAGGGCTGACAGCTCTCATGCAACGAGCGTGAGACACACGCTCTCACACCACACCTCCGAATTCTCACGCTGAAAATGTATTTTTTCTATTTTTCCCATTGTTCACACTCCTCAACGGTAGGGGAACCTCTGAATGTCGCAGCAATCCTCGGCAAAAGAAGAAAGTCCCCCCCGCCCAAGACTCAGGATGTAAAGCAGGCAACCCCCCCTCTACACTTAAAATCTCATGCAAAGGTTTTGGGAAAAGTTGGCAGCCCTGCTTTGAAGTGAAGTGAAGTGATTCGGGTTTTCCTAGAACGTCAATTTGGGTTTTCCCTAGAACCTCAAGATTAGATAAAGTTCTTTAAAAGGTCTTCTAAAGAACTCTCCAGTTAAAGAGGACCAGCTCATCTGTGTCTTTATTGTTAGATAAGATAAGACAAGGCAAGTTTTTTAAGTGTACGTTCGGTTTCTAAAAGACACAACATTCCCAACTTTGGATTTGAGTTGGTGAATAAATTAAACTCCAGGTGTTGGAGTCTGCTCAACAAGACTGTCGATCAGTTCTGGAAGTTCTGGAAGTCACCAAGGCAAGAAGATAAGACTAAAAATACAGATAAATTGGCAGTAGTTGCATATATAAGTATCTTACTTTTGGCTGGAGGACCATATCTGAAACTCCTCGTCCCTCCGATTAATTTTGTTATATTGTACAGTTCTTATAGGTTACGCTGCCTTAACTTTCATCTCTTCTCTTTTCCACTTTGTTGTGGCAAATTTGTCCCCCCTGGGACTAAAACATGTTCCAAATGAGCAAGATAAGATAAGATAAGACTAGATAAGGTAACAGTATACACACACTGTATTCCTAGAAGTTATCCTGCACTTCACTGTAAATTGAGAATTTTTATTCTTTATATATTTAACTTACTACTTTATTCTATTTTTATTTTATTCTACTAAATATAGTTTTACTTTCAGTTTACATACATACATGTATATTTTTACAATATGGTCATGCATATTTGTATTCCTGGATTTCATGCTGTCACTTTTTAGACTGTGCATGTGAACATTTCTTTTATACTACACTGTGATACTATAGTGTGTATCTATACACAAATTATGCAATTTAGTCTGCCTACAGTTTACATACATATGTGTATATATAAGTTTCTAGTTCTTATATTGTACATCTTTAGACTGTAAATTGAGAATTTTTATTTCGTAGTATATTGTGACGTTGTACTTTATTCTATTTTTATTCTATTCTATTGTTTTTTTCTGCTTTTAACTTTGTCCTGTCCACTTTCTGCCGTTAATAAGCAAATTACCCACTTGTGGGACTAAGAAAGGTCTATCTTATCTTATTATCTTATCTACATTACATTGCATTACATTTTGTAGATGCTTTTATCCAATGTGACCGACAATTGGAGGAAAAACTCACATTTCAGGACATGTGAGAACCAGAAGAGAGTTCTAGGAGAGTTCTATAGAGGGAGGCATTGTAATAATCAAGGCGAGAGATTGGATGGCATAATGACAGAGGTATGGCCAGGTTTCCCTGATGTTGAAAGAAGATATTATGGGGTTAGACAAGAAGAGTTATCTTTAACAATCTCCACACTTATATCCCTCTGCTAGTTGGAATCCACCATCACCATCCACTCCTTCCCTTGCTGTAACAGTAGTGGTGGCCCAGGCTCCTCCAGAACTCCAGCCCCTCCATCAGTCATCCAGCCATCTTTAGGGAGCCAGTGACCACCATCTTGCAATAACTTCTGTTAGAGGACATGAGAGTAAATGGAGCGTTTATCCTCAGATGAGGTAACAAATGAAAGAAAGAAGGCCCAGAGCTGGTCCGAGCCCTCCAGGCCAGAACAGATGTCTTGGTCTGGCGCAAAACTAGGAGATCTACTTCAACAGAACATGGAAGAAAAGAAAATGGTAATAGTTTAGGCATCCGGTCAGCATCTGCTTTATATGTTTTCACCTAAAAGAATCCAACTGCAAATCAAGAGCAGGTCCACTGATGATAGGAAAGCTTAGTGGAAGGTGCTGACGGGCCTGAAGGTAACCAGTGCTCGGCCAACACTGCAGTCCTGATGGGGCCGTAGTAAACACATCCAGAGGAGTGAACAGTGGAGGCCAAGTTGAGTAGAGCAGTGAGGGTTCTTTGGGAAGAGAACCATGTTTTAAAGGATAATTGTTCCAGGTTTTTGGAAAAGAAACTCCAAGTTCTCAGTGATGGTAAATGGGACCAGACAGTGGACGAGTTAAAAAAAGCTCCCTAGCAGGACATAAATTGGTTTTGAATGTGCTGCCTGATGCCTGAGACATTGTTTTAACCAGAGCTTGAAGAGATTTTGAAGGATTCATCCAGAGTGCCTTGGGTTAAAATAGTCCCCCAAAGAAAACTGTAACTTTTTTGTGACTCTTTTACCATCATAACTCAGATATATGTAGCTTCCCTAGTGTTTGATTGTAAATGACCCTCAGAAAAATGATTCATGGCATAGTTTACTTTTAGGTATTTGCATCTATTTGATTTTATTTAGATAATCAAATTTTTAGAATGTAGTTATTAAAATCCTTTCAAATCTGCATAAATCTGTTAATTGTGAAAACAATGAAACTGAATCAGTTTTGGATCAAGCAAGATTCATTTAGTAAAACATCAGGTTTATTTGAAGACAGATAAATCTGCCGTTGTTTACTCAAATTGGGTTTGTTGGTATTATTACATAAATCTCATTCGTAATTGTTTCATTTACATGTGACTGACAAATACGCAGCACATAAAGTTTATTGGCCTGTTTCTGTTATATATAAGTCATTTAAAGAGATGGAAATTTTGTTTGCCATTGAAATACATGCGTTCTTGGAATTGAACCAAATAGTTCTGTGAGTGCAGAGATTCTTTTGTCATCATCAGACAAGCATATATCCATGAGGATGTAGCTTAAATGAAACGTAAGGGTTAAATAATGAGAAAATAAGAGTGAGATGGAGATGGACAGGGGAGATAAAGCAAGAAATAACAAAAGAGAACAAGAAGAGATAAGAGAGCACAGAGTTGGAGAGTCCTTTCATTTGCGCTTCTCAGTTTCCCAGGAATTTCTTTTTCAACAAGATCTGGAAGGTTTGCAAAAAAACAAAAGTTAAAAAAAACCCAAAAAACCCCCAAACAAACCTCTGAACGCGCACTTCTGCAGACTTGTTTTGGAACCAGAGACTCAGACCACAATTCATTGTCTTTCCATTACGTCGGACACCGGGGATGATTGTCCTTGGGGAAGCAGAAACTCATCTGGACTTTTTCAGAGTGTTCCAGGAGAGAATGTGTGCTATCAAACTCTAAAAATCTGCAGTTAAAAAACAACAAAAAAAACAACATTATACATACAGATTTCCGAGAACTGAACTTTTGGTTGGAAACCATAAGTTGACCAAACATATTAAACACAGCAACTACAACCAATGTTAAACTTCCCTGTACTTCATAATCTAACTTGGTGAACAGTATTATACAAAATACCCCTCAATTTGTAATTATTGAAGAATTGCATGTTGATAATACACCAAGTTAGATTATGAAGTACAGGGATGTTTAACATTTGTTGTAGTTGCTGTGTTTCCTATGTTTGGTCAAATTATGGTCAACGTAAACTCAACAATCTGAGTTTCTATCCAAAAGTTCAAGTTTACTCGGAAATCTCTATGCACACTACTGACATTTTTGCATTTAAGTCGATGTAACTGCAGATTTTTTAGAGTGCAAGACTGTTACCAGGAGAGATGCGATATTGTGGAATGTGTTAACGGATGTGGGACGTCCTATCTGTTATGTTATTTTAAATATCGGGGTGCTGAAATCACACAGGAACGGTAAAAAATCTGCGTTCTTGAGAAATTGCTGGAGTTCTTCACCTGGGGGCCTCGGGAAAATCTGGGAAATGGCTGAAGAGGTGCATACCATCACTCTCTGAGTGTAATATCTCTGCATTAGCTTGGCTCTGATAGGTCCAGAACACCCAGCACGCTCTCGATCGCTCCATTCTTTTTACCGCCTGAAAGAACAATAACACTTCATCGCTTCCAATAGCAAAGCCCAGAAAACCACAGTAGCCCACTTTAAGAAGTATGATTGAACTTAGTGCTACATGAACACACAAATCAGTGCGATTTTCCTGGCAGACCTGCAGGGGAGAAAATGCGTTGCAGGTCCTCGGGACGACCTGTAGTGTAATTCAGCCAAAAATGTAATTTGCACAGTTTTCCCCTCATCCCAGAGGTAGTCGGGTAACACTCTGATGAAGGAGTGTTGAGCAATAGCCTCTCATTACTGCTGCATTAAGCAGAAATCATGGTGACTGCTGCACTTTTATTAGTCTATTTTGCGTCATTATCTTGTGCACAGTCCACCATAGTTATTGGGTAACACAGTAGTAATGATCAGCATGGTAATGAACAGTCTTAAGCTTTAGGCTTGGCTTTATAATGGACACCTAAATCATCAGATTCAGAAAACTTTATTCATCCCGGAGGAAATTGTTTGTGCTGACTGAGAGAAGTTGTATGTGTTGATCATGGTGAGTAAAGCACAAATACTTAATTCACGTTCAGTTTAATAAAGTAATAATGGGCAGCCGCTAAATTAACAGTTGTTAGCATCATAAGGCTTAATAATTGACACCTAATGGTGGTTTTCCACTGACTGGTACCAGCTTGGCTCGGCTCGGCTCGGCTCGGCTCTACCCTGTTTACTTTACAATACAACTGGTTGCGTTAGCGACCGAGACGCAGCACTAGCGGAAATGAGGTAAAGGTTTATTTCTTATCACTGGTTTGTGTCTGTTTGCCATTAAACGAGACAGTTGTCTTCCCAGACGAGGCTTAAAGAAGCACGGCAGCGGACTGCTGGGAAAAAAACTCAGCAACCACAGCAACCACCAATCAGGAACCTCCAATATGTTCTCATCATCATATAGTATCGGTTCAGCACAGTTGGAACCTCGGCCAAGGTGCTACCAAAAATAGTTCTGGGTCCTGGGTACCAGATTTTGGTAATGGAAAAGCAAACGTGCCGAGCCGGTTCCAGGCAGTGGAAAACCCCCATAAATGTTACCTGTAAGGTGGTCAGTTAACCGTAGTATTCTTAACCTTTCACATTTGTGCAAGACTGGGCTATGTATGACTGGCTCCTTTATGTTTTTTTCAGCACAACCCAGCCTATGTGATAAATATGTAATTTTTATAATATAACTAACTACTTGGCCACAACCTCCCACATGAAATCAGAATATGTCTGTTTTATAATGCAAAAATCCACAAAAAATCGAATTAAAGCTTCTGCAAATCTTTACCCTACACACACATTAGTAAGATAGTCAGAATCGTTGAACAAAAGAATTGAGATGGAACTATGTACAGCCACGACTTTCTGTCTCTACCTGATGGAGCGGATGTATTGACAGTAACTTTCTATTTTTACATTTCCAACAATGTGTTTCATGTTTAGATGTTTGGGTTCTCTGCACAAGGTACAATCACAAAAGTAATCTCCCTTTGACCTCTGAAGCCTCTACTGCCAAACCAAACACATAGATGCTCCAAACAAGGTGTAATTCTGAATAAGTTGGTGTTTCAGCAGTGGTGGATTCTGATGGTTAATGAAGTAGTAAGGAGCTGCCAGTTAATTAGCAGGAAATAGCTCTTTAAGCTTAATTAGGGCATTAAATTGGAGTTAAAATGTAATGAGAGTGCACACTCAGCAGGTTAGTGCTGTCCTTATAGCATTGAGCAACCAGCTCTCCACAAACCCCAGTTTGGACCCAGGGCCTGCAATTATTTTACTTAACTTAGGTATTACTATATTTAAATGTAATTTCTAGTTTTATATGTCGTAGTTATATTTTGTAATTCTTATAAATGCACCATGCGGGCCTGGGGTGAAACGGCATTTCGATACACTGTATACTGTTAATATTGTTGTAGTGACTATAAAATCTCTTGAATGTTATATCTTGAATGCTAAATCTTGAAAAGGAGTCTGTATGGTTCACATCAGGATTGGACTAGCTGTTCTCTGTCCTACATGGACCTCCACACTACTACTTCCATGTGGCCACCTTGTATGGACACGTGCCCCCTAATCACTGGGGCTTTTCCAGATGCTGCTCAGGCAAGAAGGTTCAGTCGAGGACAACCAGAAGGACATCAGGGCTCCACCATGCTGCACTTCAGCATGTGAACACATGGGACCACCTTAAATGGTAAACACAGAGTAGAAGGGGCTCAGAGAAGCACCCAGATTCTGAAAACCTATGCGAAGGTCCCAGTCCGAATTTCCATCCTCCTTGAAGCATTAACCGCTTCCCCCCTGCAACACATTTTCCATATTTACGAAGAATTCACGCCGTAGCCGCTTTATTAGGTACACTTCCTTTAGAGCCATGTTTTTTGTGTTTTACAGTCAGTTTTAGGCAGTAAAACTCACCTCTCTGGCAGAACTGAAGGCACGTTTCAAACGAGTGCATAATCAAATGCTGGAATATTCCCTGGACGCTTTATTCAAGACCACTCCCTTTGTAGCCCCACCTTGCTGGTTTACAGTTAAAGGCCTCCATCTGCTGAGGTGCAATTTGTGTTAGACATGCTATAGACCATGTGTTAGACATTCTATGGATCATAGAGGTGTTTCCAATGGAGTGGCCAAGCACAAGTTGGGTCACTCTAATAAAGTGGATAATGTGTGTTGATACAGTGTGAGTATTTCCAATAAAGTGACCAAGAACAAGGTGGATGATTCCGATATGTTTCCGATGTGTTTCCAATAATGTGGCCGAATACAAGGTGGATGTTGCCAACGTAGTGGCCAAGCACGAGATGGGTGTTTCTAATAAGGTGGCCAGTGTGTGAAAATCAGGTGGTGGACTGTAACTTACTTTACTTGAGGGGACAGTACTTTACTTGAGTAGTCATTTTATATGGAAACTTAAACCTTGCACCTTACATTTGACAAAAACGTATTATTTACTTCACTACATTTCTATCAAGGTTCTTGTTACTTGTTACTTTCAGTTGTGAAAATTGGTGTTATTGCCTCACTTTTCTAAAATGTTTTGTAGCCAACAACAGCCTATCTGACATCACCGGTAATGTTACATCACTTCTTTACACTGTAACACCGCAATCCCAGCATTTCTTACACACAGTTAATCAGTGGGGGGAGAATGGACGGCAACTCTTCATGCCCATCAGAGATGGGGACTCGAGTCTGAGACTTGGACTCTAGTCACACTTAAGTCACACTTGTGACTTGACTTTAGACTTTCCCTCAATGACTTGAGATTTGGGTGCTGTGACTTGTGAGACTTTATTGGATTTATTTATATCTCACTCCCTTTCCAGTGACCCCTTGTTTGCCACAATCCAAAAACCGAAAATTTACTGAACACTATAAGGCACTTGAAGTTAGGTACTTTGTCCGCCTCTGGTGAAAATACAGTGTAGATTTTTCTAATACATTTGCCAGGCACAAGATTGCTGTTTCCAATAATCTGGCCATGCACAAAGAGGATGTTTTCCGTGTAGTGTTTTTAATAAAGTGTCCAGTGAGTGGAAGCAAAAGGTGGGTGTTTCTAATAAAATGGCCAGTAAGTGGAAGTACAAGGTGGGTGTTTCTAATAAAGTGTCCAGCAAGTAGAAATAAGAGGTAGCCAGTGACAAGCTTGGTATTTCTTATAAATAGAAAGATAGGTGCGTACTAGAATTTGTTTCTTATGGAAACATGAAGAAGGTGTAAGTGCGATTTGCTGGTGGCAGATTGCAACATGTTGATTCCAGCGAATGCTAATCCAGCCATTCACAAGCCCTGCGGTCTAGACGGTCCTGTAGCAGCGTAGTTTATATTAGCATAGCAAGGCATGGCATGACAGAGCGTAGCGTATCACTTGAATCAGTCTGCGTGAGAGCACTTGTGTCTTAACTGACAGAACGGAGCTTGCACTGTTTACTCTTGGGAGCTTTAACAGGAGCTCGGTCAACCTTAACTGAGACGTGGAATTTCGTTTGCAAACAGTCCAAGGATGACTGATTTCCCCTGAAAGCGCTCAAGAAAACACCTCGCCCAGCGGCCTGGCGACGCGGGCGGGTGATCTGACTGAACAGCGCCCTCGCAAGTGATGGATAAATTGCTCCGAACACAGCCAGAGCTCGTTACAGGAGGAAGCGATGCCAGCCAGGATTTGCGAAGCGCCCCTGCGGGATTCTTGGGTTTACAAAATTGTGACAGACAAATTGGGGGTGAAACAACAGCCGGGCCTTATTTCAATCAACCTGAGACAACAGTGCGGGAAATATGAAGTGGTTTTGGAGAGCGCCGAGGAGCAGAGCGCCAGTGTTATGGATTTGTCACGGCCCGGCCCGCAGCCGGAGAAAGCGTCCGCCACCGCATTCAAAGTCAAGTCGAAGTCAACGTGAAATTTATTGTCAATTTTCTACATACGGGTCCACAGACAAAAACAAAACGGCGAGGCTCAGGCCCCACGGTTTACACATGTACTTATGTTTACACAGTGTAAGTATAAAAAGATAACAATAAAAGACAAGATGTGCTTACATGGGAGATCTGTGAGGTCAAATCAGGCTCAACCGGTTCAAAATATGCAGGAACTGCTTGTTGAGAACCTGCAGGGATACAGAGAGTGCAGTGACAAATTTGGACCTCCCGACGTGTCTCGATTCTAACAAGTGGTGGTAATCCATCATCCAGGGTCGTTAGTGCAGTGCACTTGGCAAGCAGGCCTAAACAACATCACCAAAGTAACGTATTGCTGTTTGGAGCCTTTCGTACACCCAACAGGAGGCTGCAATAACAGGAGAAATGATTCTGAACTCATCAGATCCATTTACTGCTGATTTACTATCGAATATACAGAGACGTAATGGAACACGAGGAGTTAGGCTATTACACACCGAGAGACTCCAGTAAGGGTCGTGAATGACTGTACAAAGCAGTAAAGTCTACTACACTGGCATCACTGTCATGTCAGACTGTGGCCATTATGACAGGTACACTCATTTATAGACTTCCTCTCATTTATCTTCTATTCTTGAACACAGAAATGTTTATTAGGTTTGTTTATGGACTAATGTCTCTTATACTAGTGAATAAAGTGTGAAGTGACCATTCTGTATATTATGTAAACACCACAATGGGAATTTCTTCCTCTGTTCACCAAGAGAAGCAGCGGGAAGCCAGGAACACAGTACCCAGGGAGCAGTGGGTGGGGCTGGTACCCGGTTTTGGGCATATTACTTTAAAAAAGTAATTAGTTATAGTTATTCTTCCAAAAGTAACTGAGAAAGTATTACGTTACAGCATTACATTTAAAAAAAAAGGTTTTGTCAAATATGTAAAAAATGTGGATTGTGATGAAGGATGAGACGATGGGGGGTGGTTCATCAGATTTGAGTTGCTCCTTACTGACGTGGATAAAGACCTTTTTCCAGGACATAATGTACATTTAACATATATATTCTTGCCTTTAATTTAACTAGGGAAAAGTAGTATCTGTGTTTCCAGTGTAAAACGTTACATTTGAACATTTGTCTCTCCTGTGTGTGTGTTTGTGTAAATAAAGAGTAGTATTCTCTGGGATCAATGTAAAATTAGATTGCATTTATGGGGTAAAATCTCCTTTTCGACTGTACAAGAGCATTGAGGTGTTGATGGAATTGCATCTCCCATCGCTTAAACGTTTGTCAGTGGACTCGTATCTCCTGTTCCACTGAATGTAGGTGATTTTGAGGTTGTTCATGAAACATCTTCTCCTATTTTAGTTGACAGTAGTGCTTACTGAGGTTGTTCATGAACTTGTCTATTATTGTAGATTCTAGCAACTCTAAATAGAACAAGTAACAAAGTGAATCCAGCATGGATTAACACCAGTGATCTGATTCTCTTTATTCACTGGCCGATGTTTTACCTATAAACCACTGAAGGGGTTTTAGATCATTCCCAACCATTTTATAGGTAAGAACATGTAGCTTCACAGGCTGATTTATATTTTATCAAACCACAACAAGCAGTGACGCACTTTTTGACCCGAGAATCTGTTTGTGAGTCTGCTGTGAAGTTCCCTCTGTGTTTCTTTCTCCAGGTTTGTGTGTCTCTGTGTTTTGTCCCTTTAGTCTACCCATCTCTTGCTTCATGTTCCGAGGACTAGGTTACAAACGAAGGGAGACGTGGCACTTTTGTTTACAGCTTTCCAGTGCATGTTAGATCAGCAACAATCTTTGATTATTTTAAGAAACCTCTTATTATTTGAAGAAATCTCTTTTAACTTTGGCTTTTAAGTGTGTTTGATTGTATTTTGTCTATATTTTGCTCAATTTGATATATGCACTGACTGTAAAGCACTTTGCCTGATCGGGTGTTGTTTTAAAGTGCTATAGAAATGTAACTTTACTTTACTTAGAGCTTTATTGTCATCAAAGCCATATCCATTTAGTACACAGTGAAAGGAATGATCGTCCTCCTGGACCATCGGAGCAACACATGGCCGTCGTAGCCGTGAGGACTCTCTCTCCGACACTAAATTAGAAGGAGACTCAACTGTCCTCTCCCTCTCTCCCCCACTCTCTACAGAGCCAACTCCACCACAAAAATCAGTTTTCTACATGATCAATGATGAACCACCAAAAAAAACCATGCATCAACGGATATTTTGATGTTGGAACCATGCCAATTCTTCAAAAACCGCAGGAGCAGAAGAGGCGCCATTCCAGCTATAAAAAGAATAATAAAAACAAAATCTAAGAACAAAAGGGCTTCGCTGACGCAATCATGCAAAAATGAAGGTCACTGGAGTACAGAGAACACTCAGTGTGCGCTACACTGGCAGAGTCCGTCTGGAATTGTTTGTGAAATCGCCCTAAAAGTCCTTGGAGGCCCCTAGAGGCAGGTGAACTGCACCCGGAGTCGTTACATTATAATAGTGGTGGAAAAAATGACACGGTGAAATGAATGGCCATAATTTTTCACGAGAGGTTATAACAGATTATGTCCAAAAATATAACAGCATCACGTGTCTGACCCCTAAACGCTACAATTGCCAGTAATGGTGAGATAAGATAAGCTGGATATTTATTAGTCCCCGAGGTAGGAAATTAGCAAAATGTATAAACGGCCAAAACTAACACGAAACTGTAGTGCACGGATTTTAGTAACGAGGAATTCAACAAAAAAACAAAAACAATAAAAATAGAAAACTAATGAAGAAACCCAGTATTGAGATTGCCGCTCGCTTACTATTACGAATATGCCAGTGATAATAATACTTAAAGCCTTGTGTATAGCATAATGCTCTTAGAATTGATTTTAGACAGTTTTTATTTAGGCATATTCTTCTTGGTATTTATTTTATGCAGTTTTTATTTAGATTTTATATTTTATATCGGTCTATGTGCGTCTGTGTCATAATTTGGAGTCTGATTCTGATGACACCAGTATTCCTGTTCAAGAGAAAATCTGTCATGACAGTTCATAACAGCATATAACATCTATCATGACGTGCATTTAGCATGACCCTCAGAACTGTTATGTCTCAGGATTCAAACAAAGTGTTACCTAAAGAACAGGACCCTTCTTCTTTTGTCTATAGAGCCCCCTACTGTGAAGCCCCCCTTCATTCCCTACATGTTATCTACAAAGCAACAGTCAGGGCCAGTGAACAGTCGCCCGGGGGGGTGGGGGGTTCGGGGGGGCAGTGAGTGGCCGCAGTCCAGTTGCATCAGGCCAACGTAAATCAAAGCCAGGCCTGAGAAGATGGATTGTGTTTCCATTAGAGACCGATCATGGCTACAATAAAGGAGCCTGTGCGGTAATAAAAGCACGCCGTCAGGCCATTAACCAACCAGTCGCCCAAATGACTCTAATTACAACTCTTAGTCCTTTTGGCTTTCAATAGGTTCACCAGGAAGCCTGGGATGACAAAGGAGGCCAGGAGAATTCATCCGAGAGGTCGGCATTGTTGATAATCCATGAAAATCTGAAGCTGTGGAGATCACTACTTTTTAAAACAGGGGTCCTCAAGTTTTGACGCTCACTCCCACTCCCCTTACACCATTAGTTACGGACTACGTGGGTGAACTAGTTTGGGTACACGCGGTGGAAGAATACGCAGTATTGCAGCTTATGGAGGAAGTTTTCTATACATTTCTTTGTGGCTAAGTTTGATTTTTAGGGTTTTAAAACTGTGTTAGGATTGGTAAGTGTCTCAACTCCATACTAAAATCCATGTCAAAGTCCCTGTTGGTGTAATGGTCAGGCATCCCCAATACTTTTGTCCTTATAGTGTGTTTATTAAGGTCTTCGCCTGTTTTATGAATATCATTGTTTTTTAGTTGGTCTATGGAATAAATTCTCTTATTTTAATCTATAGGAGTGTTTCTTGGGGTTGTTTATGGACCACCATCTCCTGTTTTAAATTCTAAAATGAAGCAACAAGGAGGAAAATAAGCGAGTGTCTTCAGCCAGGGGTTTGTTAATGAAGCCTAATAGCTGTGAAGCTTAGTATTTAAAGAACTGGGAAGGCATGTTTTCGGTTGGAGCAGGAACGCAAATTTGGAAGGCCATCAAAGCTGCTTCCCAATGGGAGAACATCCAGCCAGAAGGAAATGGGGCCCAAGAAGCAGCAGTGAATTTCGGAGAGAATAAAACTGCTGTTTTTGTTCCCTTTCAGCAGAAAGTTCAGGACGTCAGCGGTCCGTTGACGTGCCAAAGCCAAACGCCGACTGAAAGGGAACGGATCATGACACTCTTCGACCGCAATCCCTTTTAAAAGGTTCGCAGACAGAAAGAGAGGCTGTCATGTGTGACACTGTCCTCTGCAGAACTTTAATTCGATTTGTCAGCGCCGAGGACGCCTCGGCATGCAATTGTGGACGCTGGAAACCACTCTGGAAAGATCTTGACAGACCATGTAATTGCAGCAAAATCAGCAATTTTTTTACGAGACACAGAGCCACACCAGGGAGACTAAACCTCGAGCCACGACCCTGAACCCACTGACAGGTGAGGGGAAGAACACCTGTCTCAACGAAAGAAAGGTCTTAATTCTACCCCTTAAAATGACCTTAATTTACCACAAAGGACATTAAGGAGAATTAAGCGAAACAGCGCACACATTAAGGGATAAAACTACTGAACTTTCCTCTTATTCAAATCTGCCTCTTAAATAATAGATCCTCCTGAATTAATGTTTTAAACCGGAGATTAAGGGGTTTCACACTCGTGCCTTAAATCTAGGGGTTGAGGGGTTGAATTTACAAAGTAACGGCCACTTAATTCAAATGAAAGAGGTTTGGTGTATTATTAGGGGTAAATTAAAGTATGGGTAAGTACATTTGAATCATAGTGTTTTGTAGTGACTGGGTGTTTACTGTACCCCAGTGGTGTAACTAGAGCAGGTTCAGCAGGTGCAGTCGCACAGGGGCCTGTGATCTCTCGGGGCCCGTCACTACCCCAGACCCACCTCAGCATTAAAAATCCATCCATCAAATAAAAACGTGCGTATTCCAGGTAAGCAGCGGTTTGCAGAAAGCTCCAGTAAAAAGGGGGCGGGGCGGAG
>JBBMFX010444494.1:0-17397 GCA_037832545.1 Rhabdalestes septentrionalis
CCCACCACCGGTCCGCATGGATAAAAATATTGTGGACCACTGCTTTAAAGGATCCTTTAAAGTTTTTGTTCCTCGTGTTTTTCCTTCATGCTCTTCAGTTTTTCTTGTTGGGTTTTGATTTTCCTTTGTTTCTTCCACATGCTCTTTGGATTATTTCCAGACGAGTCTTGGTTCCTTTGGGAGGCTCCTTTTAATGCTACTTGGGAGTTTTCCATTTGTGTCTTGTCTCCTTTCTTCATAACGGTGTCTAGATCACTCAGTGGATGAAGCATGTTTGGGTTTTTTTGGGCAGCTTGTTGTCCTGGTGGTTAAGGAGTTGTCCATGTGAGCAGAAGGTTGTGGGTTCAAATCCCAGGCCTGACAGTGGCACCACTAGGGTACCCTTGAGAAAGGTACTGTCCCCACACACACACTGCCCGCTGCTTCACTTGGTGAATGTGTTAAATGGGTGAAATATAGAGAAAGAATTTCATGCTTTTCACACTGTGTGCCCTGGTGTGTTTATGTATGACAAATGGTCACTTTACGCTAATGCTCTTCGTGAGGTTTTCCTTTTGTGGTTGGTTCTTCTCATTGGTTGCTCCATGTTCTCTTTGGAATTTATCCCACGTGAGTCTTGGTTTCTTTCAGAGGTTCTTCCTCTGGGCTAATCAGACTTAGAATCAGTTTAAGAAAACTGTGTTGCTTATGATATGACACACAGAGACAGAAACAAAATAAAATAAAGTCTAAAAAAATCAACTAAAAAATTCTGCAGAATATGAAAAGCACTATGCTATCTGAGTAAATACCACAGATAGGTAACGTACAGTTAAGTGAAATGCTAGTAACACCAATGGCGGTTAGGAGTCTGTTACTGCACATAATTGAGATCAGCAGTGTAGAAGTTATATTAATATTAAGAAATCCACTTCCACTTCAGGCACGGAGAATATGATCACGAAACCTTAAAGAATTGTGGAAACATGCTAAAAACTCAATGTCAAACAAGACGGGGCCACAGATACAGAGTTCCAGGCTCACTTGGTAATCAGAGAAGGCAGAGAGATGCATTAAGTCTGGAAAAGTGTCCCCAGGGAACCAGCCGATACTGCGGAGCAGATTTCCCCCGCACTTATCCTTTTATTATTATCATTCAGACCATCCTTCTCGTTCCTTTTGTACAATTATCTCTTAATAATACAACAGTTCACATGTATCCAGCACAGAAAAGCTCACCGAAACCATGACTCAGCGAATCTCAACATCCAAGAGAGGGAGATTAAGGGGGGTGGGGGGTGGGGATTTGCATGGAGGCGTCAAGAAGCTGCAGATAGCATGTACAGGCAGAGCTCGGACAGTCTTCTGGGCTGGCGCTGCCAGTCTGCAGGAATTCCAAGGCGCGTAGGAGTGGTTTGGACTCAAGTGAGCAGTGCTGAATAGTATCTTGTCTTTCAAAAGGCCTGACTGGGTTGCATTCAAATGACAAGGAGAGAAGAAATGTATTGAGTTACATTGGGGAAGCTGGGAAGGGACAAAAACTCACACCTCCAATATATTGAGTGTGTGTGTGAGTTTGTGTGTGTGTGTGTGTGTGTGTGTGTGTGTGTGTGTGTGTGTGTGTGTGTGGAGAAAAGTAATGGGATATTACACCGACAGGGACTTCAAATGAGTTGCATCCAAATACATGAACACAGACTTTGGGTTTGGTCCCAATTTGCAGCCATAACAGTTTCCACTCTTCTTGGAAGGCTTTCCACAAGATTTTGGACTTCATTCTGTAGAGCATTTATGAGTTCAGACACAGATTTTGGACAAGAGGGTCTGAAGGTGTTGGATGCTTTGTGCACTGGCACACAGTCATGCTGAAACAGAGAAGGTTCTTCCCTAAACAAAGTGGGAAGCACTGTGCTGTCCAAAATGACTTAGTTTGCCGACAAAATAATATGTTTGCCTGTATGTTTGCCTGTATGTATAAATGTACTGTATAGTTTGATAGGTTAATAGTTATGTGCTGCAAAAAAGCACTCTTTGTTCCAAGATGAAAGCAATGCCTATGTATATGTACATGACAAAAATGTGTGAAAATGTTAAAATTTCTATATCTTCCTGATCTCTCCAGGTAGTTGTATTATTTACATAGCAAATACGCTTCTCTTACATTCAGCCCCACCCTGTTCTTAGTGCAGAGTGGCCACACTCACACCCACACACTTATATGCTTATTGAGTAGGTGTGTTATCTCTCACCTGTTTCCTGTAAAATGAACCGCTAAGTCTGCCAGAATCACACCTCAAAGAGCCCGGCAGGTGTCTGGTGTGTGTGTGTATGTGTGTGTGTGTGTGTGAGTGTGTTTATGTGTGAGGGGGAGTAATGGTGTCTATTTAATACTCATATATGGCTCATTTCCTCCGTGTGGCCACTCTGACCCCCTCTGTTGTCGTAAAATCTATGTTTTATGTCGGCTCTCAAACTAAATGTGTGTGAAAGGCTTATGTGTGTGTTTGTGTGTGTGTGTGTGTGTGTGTGTGTGTGTGTGTGTGTGTGTGTGTTTGCCTGAGTGGTTAGGGCCATTGCTTCATACCATATGACGGTATTCAAGTATTTTTTTTCTCATTTTCAGTAGAAATTGTCCATGCTTTATTTCAATACTCATACTAAATCATATACTACAACTACACACAGTGGGTTCTATATGTTTGAAATACAAGATGTTTTCGTCTAAACCTTGAGATAAATACAAAGTATCTATTAAACGACAGCAGAATTGGCACTTAGTGTTCTCCTTCAAGTGTGTTGAGCCATTTTTGAAAAGATGCAGCCGTACTTCATGTGTCACGGAGGAAGCATTTACATACAAACCTGGAGGTGAGAACTGGCCATAATAACTGATGGGAAAAGTAAGCCAAGTTACTAAAATAAAACGTTATAAAAATCAAAAAGAAGAATTTTCTCTAGCGGTCTCAGAACGTTGGACCCCACTTTATTTATAATAATTGTTTTTGAAGATTATTTATCAATAATAGCATAGTATGCACCTGTGAAAATAATCTTTAAGAATGGTTTATATGAGGAATATTTTTTTTCAAATTACGTGACTTGTGATGGTGTGTTTTAGTAAATCAGTGTGATTCTTCATGAGGTAGTTTGATCAGAAATCTGGTTGAACTCGATCAGTCCTCGTTTAAATTAAATCAGGAGCTGTTGATGGAGTTTCACTACAACGGCTGAAGGAACCGAGGAGGAATCTGGAACCGAACCTGTGTTCCCCTCACCAGCTCAGACAGCCTCAACTACATTTATAAAGAAAACTAATCTTTATACTTTTTCATGCTTTCTTGTTTGTTTGCATTTATTCTAATGTTGAATTTGCATAACAAAACTGCATCACACTCTGAGAAAAATGGCTTTAAACAAATTGCACGGGTGCCTAATTTACACAGACGCACAGGGCTGTATATAATTATTTTTTGGTCCTAAAACTCGATCACTTTACAAGTACAAAACATTCTGGGTGTTTAAGTTTTTCCAGCTTTTTTGATCCTTATGATTTCTGATGATCATTCCGGATCTAATAATTCAGTGTGTTATTTTCTACCGCCACCTCGTTCTTTTAGAACAGTGCTGTGTGTCAGAGGGTGCTGTGATAATAGTTATAGGTTAATGAGGCATGTGCTTTACACTCAATGACCTGCTTTAACCACAGTATTACTGATAGCTGGTCCCCAACATCACAACACAGGCACTGCTCACAAACCAGACCTGAACAAACAACCGCTCATTTTATCGGCTTTTGGGAAATGAAAGTCAGTGACTGACTGCAGATCAGCATTAGTTTTGATTACAAGGTTTTGTACAAATGACTAATAGAGAAATACTGATAATAGAAGTCGAGATAAGATGAGAGCTGTGTGCTGGAAAGG
Organism: Rhabdalestes septentrionalis; assembly: GCA_037832545.1. NCBI lineage: Eukaryota > Metazoa > Chordata > Actinopteri > Characiformes > Alestidae > Rhabdalestes > Rhabdalestes septentrionalis. The sequence continues at coordinate 3,903 of JBBMFX010444494.1, forward strand.
CCGAAACAAAACACAGTATCTGATAACAGATGAACGCAAAGAAGATAAGAAGCAAAATATGGATTTACAGACCGTTAATGGCTCACTGTCATAAAAAGCGATGGTTTTTCAAAACAAGACAGAGCAAGTAGAGTCTAAATGTCTATATTTGGGGTTTAACCGGTTTTAAAAGACATTGCCATACCTCCAAAATGGACTTGGAGAAGGAAAGAAAGGGGTATCATCTTTAATGTAAATTAATATACTGAGATTTGGGCTATTTTGGACCATATGGACCAAATCGATCTGGACCATTACACTATATTTCCATTACTTACAGGGCAATAATGACAAACTGTGAGAGTGATGGTTGAACGTTTCCAGAACCACTAAATTAGAATAATCACCAATGAAAGGAAACTGGAGTCAATGATTTGTAGATGCACCATAGATAAGGAAACTCCACAGCACTGAGCTGTTGTGCTGAGCTCCTCCTTGAAGAACACCCAGTGGATTGAGGCGAACATCACCACCAGGTCTCAATGCACAACCCAAACAACAACACTGTGGAACATCTGCTACCGGGGGAGATTCAGTTGCAAAGGGAAGAAAAGGGCCCAGCAGGTTAATGGTATCCTTCAATGAGCTCGAGCTGCAGCAGTCATATGACTCAGAAAACAGAAAAGCACATCCGCAATCATGACTCAAAGTGCAAACACAATGTTAATCGAGGTGACGGCAGATAAATGTGCTTTGAAAATCTCCTGTGTGTTTGTTGAGGGAGAGGCCGGGGGACTTTGTACAGAATTTGGGAACGGCTGGGCTGTTAGCAGGTGAAGTGGCCCAGTTCCTCAGTGGAAAGGCACGGATGCCGCTTTGGCTGATAAAAGTCGGGTTCAAGGGCGTCGTATAACGGCTCTTCTGATGTGAGACAGTTGCATAAATGTGTTTAAAGTGGGGGTGGAAAAAGAACAGGCAAACTGTAAGTGAAAGTATGAGTACTGTACCGAAAGCCCGGACACTTGAGCAACAGTTTAGCTTGTCAATGAAAAGCAAAGCATCAAATAAATGTCACTTTTTTATGGTTTGTGAAGCAAGGGTGTGAGATTTAACCAATGGGTGGAACCGGTCCTTACACAAAGATGAATAAACTGATTAAAAGTGGGAAATGTAACTGATAAGGGCACTGAATATCAACAACACTCAAGAGAGGTTCAAATCTTCCAAACTACTACCTTTATACCGTAAAAGATGGACTGATTTTATACTTTCTGTATAATTAAATGGTCAAGATGTAAGGAAGTCATTCACAGTGGTGGTGAATGAAACCAGACATCTCTCTCTAAAAGCCCCATCACAGGAATATATTACATCAAATAATTATGAAACACTGCCTAATGTCTTTACTATGGTTTTGAGAAGATTTTGACCTGAAACATACATTCAGTTCATGGTGGAGGTGTACATGCAGGGTTTTGTGAGGCAAAAAAGTCCAAAATAAAATGTGTCATGGAGGTTTATCTCTATTCTACCATCATCAACTTTGCACCTAAACACCCAGAAGGCATGTGTAGGTTCACTGGCAGTTTTGTAGAGTAAATAAAATGGTTCTATATTGTGCCATTAACATTGACCCTGGTTCAAGCATGTTTGAAGATCAAGATTTGTTTTGCTCAGTATAACTGTGAAAATGTTCGTGAGATATACAGCATGACAGTGACTCAAAACATACAGCCAAAGCAGCAAGGGAGTGGCTCAAGACGAAGCACAGTAAGGTTCTGGAGTGCCCAAGCCAGTCTCCAGAATCTGTGGAGGGAGCTGAGGGTTCGAGTTGTCAAATATCAGCCTTGAAACCTCACCAACTTGGAGAGAATCTGTAAAGAGGAGTGAGACAAAATCCCTCCTGAGATGTGTGCAAACCTGGAGGCCAAATACAAGAAAGTTCTGACATCTGTGATTGCCAACAAGGGTTTTGGCACCAATCATCAAGGGATCTCAAATCCCATATCCCTTGTTTTAACACATTGCAATGCACACCAGTTTCTGACTTTTGTGCACTTTTTTGTTATTCTGTTTCTCACAGCTACAATAAACCCACCATTATAATTATAGACTAGTCAGTTATTTGTCAGAGGGTGAATGTACAAAAGCTGCATGGGATAAATTCTTCTTTCCCTTTCTGTATATCTTAAGGACACTTTTGTTCCTCTGTATGTAAGACCTTTTGGTTCTTGTTTCTTAGAGCTTCAGGCCACTTCTGTCAGCGCTGAAGCAAATGCTACCATGCCTTCTTTTTTTGGAAATCAGGTCATGAGGCCTAATGCTAATTATGTATACAAGTGGCATAAAGTCAAAGTTGATTGCATAAGTGCTCTACACACAACATACATGAATGTCATGGACTCCCAAACTGTCTTGGTAACCACACTGGAAACTTTCAGTCAGACCATCCAGTTCAAACTGAAGCCCACAGACGTAACTGAGACTCAGGGCAGGTGTGTGTGTGTGTTTGTGTGTGTGTGTAAGACAAGCTGAGTGAATGCCTTCTCGCCAGTGTAGGCTTTTGCTGTAACTTGTAGGCCCTTTTCACTGTGGTGTGTAGGCTGCAAATCAACACGATCTTCTCTGTCATTTGACGCTGATCTCATTTATTTTCAGGCCCGGGGATCTTCCCTTTCACTTCCAAACCACAAGCTTGCTTATTTGCAATAACTGAATTAAAGCGCTAGAGCTAATTTCTCAGCGTGGGACGAGCAGCCACAATCTTTGGCATTCTTTGATGGCACACTTTGATGGGGCATGTTGAGTTTGTGCCTGGCACTGATTGAGCGTGGGTTTGGACCAGTGTGCTGGAAATGATGGGTTTTGGCCGGCATGGTCTTCTACTGCTGAGCCAGTGTGTGCCAAGGTCAGCTAGGGTTTGGTTACAGCATTCAGCCTAGTGTACATTCAACCGTAAAAATTATATATATTTAATGTCTGAACAAAATATCATGTCTTCATTTTTGTTGTTTTTCATTTTTTACATACTTTGAAAGTTCCAGCTGCCTTTAATATTGTCAAATTTTCATACACAAACCATTAGAAAATTATTTCAAAAACATTCAATGCATTAATTCAGTGAATGGAAAATTTTTTTCCTTTTCTTGTAGAGTAACTTCTGAGGTCAAATTTCCAGCATCAGTAACATGAATATATTGCTCCATGTTATTAATAAATGTTATTTTATCTTTTAAAATTTATCTAAAGTAGTTGGAAGCTATTATATCGTAGTACACTCTGGTGTTAATATTAACCTTCACTAGAGAGGGACCAGAACCTGAAAAACAACTCAAGCCCATTATCCCACCTCCACCAAACTTTACTCTTGCCACTCTGCATTCCATTAGGTAGCATTTTACAGCAGATGCAAAACCTAGATTCATCCATCAGACTGTTAGACAGTGAAGCATGATTCACTTCTCCAGAAAACACATTTCTACTGCTCCAGAGTTCAGAAACGTATGCTCAGGTTGACACTTTATACACCCATTAGCAATGTGTGTGTCTTAAACACCTAAACTCTAGGAATTTGTGGGATTGTCCACATACTTTTGGCTATCAAGTACATATATAATTATTTTACAGTAATGAAATTACAGACTTTTTATTTGAAGCATGGATGTTTATCTCATCATAAACCTGTGACTTATTATTCCTTTACTTCTGCTTAACAATGTCAAGTTGAGTAATTTTCTTCCGCACCATTGTAGCTCCATTTAGTTTTTATTTCTTCCTTTTTGGTTGTAATTTCTATCTGTTGTGTTGGTCCAGCAACTAGATTGCTCTACTGTTACTCCCAGCACTCTCTTTGGAGCTTTAGCATTTTATATTAGACCAATAAGTGGAGAATAGAATTTTATATACTGTAGTTTGAAATGTTTTATATTAGAATTTTATCTTCCACTGATATACTAAGCAACACTATTTAAGATGGAATGTAACATTTTAAGGAGAAGCCTATTTTATCCTAGTACTTCTTATGCCTTAGTCCAGATGCCTTGTAGTTTGTATGCTAGTTACTGTGAGTTTCACTGTAGTCTTTTAAGTTTTTTTTATTTCTACTCTTTTTTTTCAAAAGTATACTTAAATTTTTTTTCCTTTTTTAATCATTATCTCAATATGGCCGCCTCCATACTTTGAAGATCTGTGCCCAGTTCGTATAGTTGGGTCCAGTCTCAGAGGCTCCAGGATGGTGAGCGCTCCCTCATCGCGCTTTGTGATGGTTATGTGGCAGCGGGCCACTATTTGGCGGGAGAATTGCGGCTGAGATGAAAGGAGGAGTCTCTGAATGGGTGTACCGTGTGAATGTGTGAGGGACGACTGAGGGGCGCAGTTCTTGAGATATTCCTTTCACGGTTTCTCAGAAGCCATAGGCCTTCCTTATGGATTTCAAGGAAAAGAAAACCAATTCCGCTTGGGTGCCCCTGTGTCCTGGACACACACTTTGGGGTACATGAGGCATGGGGGGCAAGGGGTGGTGGGCTGTGGGGTCTCAATAGCCCCTTTTCTGCTCTGGCTATAGCAGTAGCAGCCCCTTTGTACATGCCTAACATGTTTGACAAAGCAGTGCCATGCATCCACATGCCTCGTGTCAAGATTTGCCTGTTGATGGATATTCTCGTGTTCTTGTTTTGTTAGAACTGTATGCGCGCTCTGTTTAGCGTGCTCTCGCAATGCTATTCCAGTTTCAGACATGCCAGGGCCTCATTTTTCTCTTGGAAGAGATGTATGGAGCATCATAAATCCACTCTTCATAGGAATATTCTCTTTACTGTGAAGGAATGACACAAACAGAATTAAAATGTACCTTTCTAATAAGGTGTCAGTTTAAAACAAGTATTTAAAATCTCTAGAATGGCAGTGAAACAAGGCCGAAATAATCATTTAGATTAAAAATGCTACAATTTTCTAATCACAAGAGCTGCATGTATGTCATGTCGGGTGAGGGTGGACACACTAGCAAGAGAGAGCTTAGAAGTAAATAGAAGTTTAATAAAGATAGTTCAGGTTCAAGATGCCATGCCGGGTTCCCACAATTCAGCAGAGCAAATACACAGTAGCAAATCCAGAGGACCTACACTCTGGGAGACTCGTTCAGGGTACAAGTACAGTACGAAGTTCTGGAGGACTTTCACTCTGAACAAATTCAAAACAAACACTGGAAGGGAGACTCTGCTGCGGAGCTGACTCTCTTGAATCTTTAGTAATCCCTCTGTCGTACAGGGGCCAGTACACTCCATGCGCTGTAGAGTTCTCTTAATGCGAAGTTCACCCTCACGCATGTAAACACACGGGTGAAAGAGACACACAGGAGAGGTATGAGTACCAAGCTGTAGCTTTTAACAAAGGATCCAGCAGCATGTTGCACAGATTCTCTTTACTGACTCTTAGAGAGTAACCATGACCATGCAAAGATTCTGTGGCTCGCCTGACCTTTTAAACCCACAAGCACACAGACAGCCAGTCACACAGAGACAAACCGTGAACAAATCAAACACAAGACAGCTGGACATGTTGTTAGGTACCTAGTGACCCAGTTCAGGAGCTAATGAAGCCCCAATACATCTCACACGCAACAAACCATATCATCATATCTCTGGGCCCAGAGCTATGTACCTCCTAGTACTCGGGCTACAGGCTCCTTTGGGGGCGAGCCTGAGACGGACCAGACATGACAATTCATTTATGATTCTATTTATAGCATAAATTTCAATTTATAAAGTTATATTGTGCCTGTATTGTACACAGTGTCCGAAATTTAAAGTGAGAAATAGCCTTATTGACACAGTTTGTGAATTCTTGTAACAGTGGAGGTTCCTACTGTTGCTTTTGTCAGTTTGCTGCTTGTTGATTCACCCATAGACCTTTTTCTCATTATGTAAATAAATAAATTAATAAATGAATGAACCAATTATTTGGTGGTTGAAATCAAGCAGTAAAACAAAACTATATCACTGTTCAAAATGTTTGTATAAAACATGACATTTTAATGTTTTGTATGACATATTTCTGTTTTATTGCTAGTAAGTAGAAAGTGTCTTTTGATCTGAGTTTCTAAACACAAATTACAGTTCATCATGCAAGATGTGTTTATGGGGGTTCTTAGGTAAAATGTTATTTTAGTGTTAAAATATTAGTACTGTGACAAAATCTCACACATTTAAAATGTGGAAGTAAGTTGGAATATATTTATATGATAATATACATATACAGTAATATAGCAGTGTAGCATGGGGTATTTCTTACAGAGTATTTTCAGAGTATTTGTGTAGAGTTTTTATTTGCCTTCTATTCATATTGTTATTGTCTTTGTGTCTCTGTGAGTCTGTGCGGTATAAGAAGTTTCCACCGGGATCAGTGAAGATTTCTGGTTCTGACCCTGATTCTAAAACAAAGTGTTCCTTGATCAGTGTCCTGACTCTGTAAATGTCTGTAAATGACAGACGAGTGTGAGGAACAACACAAGAGTGTGAAGAACCCTTTTAAAATTTAAAGAACCTTCAGATTGTGTCACAGTCGTCTTTCCTGCTTAAGGTGTTTTCCCAGAGCCTTTACCAGAACCATGGAGGTTCTTACAACTTTAAAAATGTTCAACAAACTCAAAGTCCCAACTACAAATATGGTTCTTTCAGGAACCATGCGTTAGAAGGTTCTTTAGGGATTTAATTTAGGGGAATAGAAGTACTTGTTGACTTGTAATTGAGTAAAAATATTCAATTTCTTTAATACTTGAGCACAATGTTTATTATTTTCCCACCAGAACATGTCAGAACCAACAAGGCCTAGAGATGCAGGTCTGCTTCTACGTTTCATTCATAGTGATTTAGGGTGGCCATTGGAATGTGGTCTGGGTGTTGAATTCCTAAGAAGCAGAAGATTACACCCCATCAATCTATAGGCCGGAACAAGACACTCCCCATTATGCGCGCAAGCACAGGAACATGTATTCGAGGGTTTTAACTTCAGATGCTTTACATCCCTGAAAACTTCACAGCTTATAAATTGAGGTTAGGGTTTGATGCCCATATCTCATCAAATGCAACGTCTTTTCTTTTTCTCTTTTCTTTATAGCAGAGCTTAAACAGAAATAGGGTTACACACCGCTGAGGTTACGCCGCAGAAAAACAGGAAGAGAACTATCTAAGCTAACAGGAAGTGGGAAACATATAAGAACATACCTGAGAAAGCTGCACTTTGCTGTATTGTTGGTCTGCAGAATTAGAGGGGGTGTGTATTTGTGTGCAGGTTTGTGTGTTTGTGTGTTTCTGAATTATGAGCTTTGGACATTGCAATATCAAAAAATGATAAAATGTTTCACAGAGAACTGAAGCCAGCAGAGCCAGATTATTATCTGGAGAGGAAATACATTACAAGATATTGCAAGATAATAGGTACTAAATGGTCTTATGCTAATGATTTTGGTGAAAAATACTCAGAATTCAAAGCCATCGTTAAATTTAGCTTTATTTTGTCATGCTGAACTATAGTCACTCTGCTTCACTTAACATAGAAGAGCAGCAGACAGAGCGAAAGACAGTAAACGCAATAAATACAGACAATAGACTGTGAATACTATATTAAAGGAGACCAGACAGTGTGCAATGGTGTTGAGGAAAGAATTAGACCAGACGTCGATCCATAGCTGCAATGTTTGTTGTGCGTTCTCCGATCATTAGTAAGTTCAGGGTGAAGACCTGCAGACAGTGCATACGGAGAGTGTCTGTACATATAAAATGAGTAAAGTACTTTCGGTGTAGATGTGGGATCTGGTGGCCTGGTAGTTAGGGAGTTGCTCCTGTGACCGGAGGGCTGTGGGATTGAATCCCAGGACTCTCTGTGGCACCACTGAGGTACCCTAGAGCAAGGTACCATCCCCACACACTGTTTCTGGCAGTGTTCCTGGCTGCCGCCGCACCACTTGGTGATTGGGTTAAATACAGAGGAAGAATTTCACACTCTTCACACTTGGTATTTTACAGAGTGACAAACAGACACATTACACTTAAAGAGAACTTAGTTGGTTTAGTGCAACAGGTGAAAGTGAAGTTTACACAGTCAGAAGGTGTGATGTTACTGAGAAGTGTTGCTTATACAATGTACAAATTATACATTTTGAACAAAACAGAAAAATAAAAATAAAGGATTTTTAGGGACTGTAAACATTAAATTGTCACTTTAATGCACCATCACTGCTAATCCTGGCATCCACTTTTAGCCCAAACCCAGATGCTCAATAAAGTAAATCCCAGTTTATACAATCCTAATCCAACCCCAATAATAATATCAAGTGTACAGTGTACACTTACGCCCAATCCAATATTGACTCTCACTTCTCACCCCACCGCCTGTAACTGCCGGGCTCGGTCAGCTTGGGCGCATTTCACAGAATAGGATTTCTCATTAAGCTCTGAAAATGGAAAGTGACACTTAAACATCCCCAGTGGACAGTCTTGACCTTTGGCCTAAATTATCTTTGTACTTTGACAATCCTCTCTGGGTAGGTTAATCATATTATATGGTGGGCACATAACACACACAAACAAAATATGTCTCATCCAGAGTCGAACTTTGACTATTAGAGGATTTAATTTGGGGTAAAATATTGATAAGCCAAAGTAAAAAACAATTGAAAAAAACGATAGAAAAGAACACATCTGCTATAATGCTAATAATCATATTGTTAGTAAATTATTGGATTCTTATTGGATGATTTTAGTGTTAAACTAACAGCATTTAGAACATTTTTGGCTGAAGCTTGTAAAATACAATCCAGGTTATATTTAGAGCCTATAACTGAACTTAATAAATGAACATATACACTACCAGGCAAAAGTTTTAGAACACCCCAGGGTTTCAAGCTTTTTTTAATGAAACTTAAACAGTTCAAAATCAAAAAATGGTACAAAGGACCGGGCGGAAGTGCGAGAGGTTTAAAAATGGTGAGGTTACCCAGAAGTGGGAAATCATTCTGTAGCTCCATGCAGGACCTCTGGTTTGTGCCGAGTTGGTTGGTTCATCCTACAGTAAGATATTGTCCCAAAACAAAAGTCCAAGCTCTGCCAGAACCACCTCAGAAAAAAGAACAAGATGGTGAGTGCAAAAATGTGTAGTGGCCAGAAGTGTCCAGAATGAAACCCACTGAGGAACTGGACAGAAAAGTGAAAGCAGGGCGCCTATAAGTACTGCAGCTTATGGGAACTTCTTCATAGTTCAGAATAACTTTCTGCAGAATGAATAATGACACACTGAACCACTTGAATTTCAATACAAAAAACAGAAGCAGTGTTCAAAAACTTTTGACCCTTTGTGTATGCATTTTTAGAGTGACTCCTTCAGTAAAGAGTCCTGGAAGGGATCTACAGTCACCCAAAATAAACTCACTGGTCATGTTGCTGCTCATATTCTCAGTCAGTGATGTACTCCGAGGCCTAGATGGCCTCAGTGTTTTGCCTCTGAATCTGTCCATAATTTTCCAAAGGCAGCTGATCATCCAATGTATTTCACCAAATTCTCTTTTGTCCTAATCTTGAGTGGTTGTTTTTACTGTAGAGGCAACATGTTTTGAAATTGTTTACAGAGCAGGACATTGGCTAAAATCTACATAATAAAAGTGTTTATGCTGTAAAAATGAATATTCAAATGATACGCAGTACTGAATTCCATAAAAAAGGCTATTCCATATGTAAGGCTTACAAGAATCCATGGTCTAATTAAATGCTTTACTCTTAACAGTCACAGCTTTAAATGAGTTTCCCCTCGAGTGGGAAAATAGTGCTGGTCCTGACTGTTGATAAGCAGAGTTTGCCTCGTATGTAATCGTCTATATTATAGCTTTAAATACTGTTTTGGTTCTGTCTTGGGACATGATGAGGATGTTTCCTGAGGAAACATCAGAAGTGGTCAGTCTGTTGCTTCGAAGGGTAAATAGATGGGCCTTCTCAGGAACAGCACGTCAGATTCTGGGAATCATATAACTAGCATTGTTTAATGTTGTAGTTATTGCTATTTGCTGTTATTGCTAATGAACATTTTTGTCTATTTTAGATTAAACATCTTAATCTGAAGCTTGTAACAGACAATCCATGTTACTTTATCTAAGTCAGAAAACATATTTTTAAGATTCTTTGTTGCATTTCTAGAGGGACTCCTTCAGTAAAAATCCCTGACCGAGTGAAAGCATCACAAGTGTGAAATGGCCTGTTGCTTCTGAAGGTTAATATTTGGGCCCTCTCAGGGTTCAGCAGTTCAGGGTCCGGTCCTGAAGCACTCAGGCATGTTCCTCACTTCTCCCATCACACGTTTACAGGCCATCTGTCTGCCTAAGAGTGAGAGAAAAACAGTGGAAAGGAACCATCAGAGAAAAGAGGGAGATGAACAAACATTTGTCCAGGCGATTGACCAGAGCTGTTTGTTTAGACAGCTCTTCTGCTTCAGAAACCAAAACAAGTCAGGAGGTCCCAGGGAGAGTGAAAAGGAGAAACAGGAGGCAGAGAATGGGCTTAACTTGACACCTGGACACTGCATCCACTGGAGATCGATTTAGCTGCTAACATTTACAGAAACACAACACTGACAATCATGGCATATACGTGTAATGGAAGATGGAAGTCATATTTGAAAGAAAGATGTAAAAGTGGCCATTCTGTCATACGTGAACATGCCACAGCATCCAGTGTGGACAATGCAAAGCTGTTCTCTATATTTAACCCATTTAACCCATTGACCAAGTAAAGCAGCAGGGAGCCAGCAACACAGCACCCGGGGAGCAGTGTGTGGGGACAGTACCTTTATCAAAGAAACCTCAGAGGTGCCACTAGCAGTCTTGGGCATTGAACCCCCAACTTCCTGATCACACCCTAACCACTAGGGCACCAGCTGCCCCATATATGAGTCATCATGACATGTTATGTCCATAACTATGGGATAACATAATTTAACCATTCTTAGTAATTGCCATGATGGGCATTAGAGTGTCTGATGACAATAAAGCAAATGCCAAGTGATGTAGATGTAATCTATTGTAATGGCGGTTTCCCAGTAATAATAATAATAGTTGACATAATCTGTCATGACATGTTAAAACATGCTTATGTCAAAACGATGTATCAGGGTATGAGTAAAGTGTTGAATTTCTTCTGTCAGTTGCTTCAAATTGTGTTAATAATGTTAATGATAAAGCTCCACTGATTAGTACTGATCCTGAAAGTAACTGCTCATGTTAGAACTGCACAGACACACAGAGACACAAAGACAAGAACAATAGAAATAAGTCTAAGTAAATCCAATAAAAACCTCTGCAGAAGATACTGAACCCAAAAGTTATGCTGTGGTGTATTCACACGTGACTTTACGGCACCACTTCACTTCATAAATATTATATAACTTACGTAAAGTTATATAAATTACATTTAAGTAATTTTATAGCAACACAAAAAGTGGTTTGGATTTCAGATAAATTGTTACTGACATTGCTTTTGCTAGACCACACAGTAAACCAGCCCACAAGAGACACTGAGTGACTAACTGAAAGCTCATGGGCTCTAGGTGGCGATATACACCAGTAACTGGTGTCCTTATAACCTCCCAATGCTACCAATATAAGGCTAACACTTAAAGAATGGTAAGAAGCAGCAATGCGTTACTAAACCACAACTCTGTGGTTTAATAATGCATTGTTACGTCCTTCCATTCTTTCGAGTATATAATTTGAACTCCAACTGAACCTGCATAATGAGGTTTATATAGCTATTGTTTAATGTTCCAGGTGAGGACCAAGCGTCAGCTACTGAATCAGTACACCAGAATATAAACCAGATTATAGTTTTTGTAGATTTAAGACTCTTTTTTTACAAATGTGTCACTTTTTCAAAACTGTTAACACAGCACAACAACACTATACATGGATCAAATTAAAAACAAATTTCTCGTTGGTTGAATACATTCAATGCATTCAGTGAACAACATTTCAGGGAAATCAAAACAGTTTTTTATTGACCAAACTTCAACCCAATTTAACACCTTACCTTTGGGAGGTTTCATTTGACATGGATAAATAAACAAGCAGCAAATTAACAAAAGATATATATATATATATATGATATATATGATTTTTTATATGATATAAAAACATACTTTTGTCAGATTATATTGTATTAAATTGATTAAATTGTATTTAGAACTTGGCATCCCTATCTCAGAACCCCTCCACTTTTGGAAAGCTTGATACGCCCCTGCCGTGGACTATATTGAATTCAGCATGTTCAGGTTCATGTTAACCCTGCACTGTCACAATGGAAATAATAGTACTGGCTCTCTGACAGTAATTAATATAAATTCATAAAAACATTCTGTTCACTTATATAACTACGACAACAAAAGTCTTTTCTTTTTTGGCCAAATTTGTGCAAGTATGACCTCTATATATATCTATAAATCACGGGTAAAACTGGACTAGCCTGATTTTAGTGTATGTGCGGTTAGTTTCTGTGTGGCCGTGGAAGATTTTCGGCACTGATTTAATTAGATTGGAGCAGATAGTGTCCCGTGCATGTGTTTGCCATCACTGAACTGGTTAATGTTATGTTTACGCTGCAGCTCTTTACTGAGAGTGCGACATTCGTTATGCAGATTCTCTGTATCAAAATGTTCTAAGACATTCTGAGAATTTGAGATAATCAAACCGCAGGCTGAACTTCCTGTGTTGTAGAGATGAGTCATCGTTTCAACCGCATACGCAAGAAACTTGGGAAGTAACTTTCTGACTTGCGCGAGGGTCTCAGACACTCAAATATAGTGTAGGATGAGGGTCTCATAGATTTGAACACTCATATTATTCATATTTACTCAGCGGCTGTTGACATTTTTGTTGTTTGCTTGTTGACATCCAAATTTCTTCTGAAAACAACGATATTCATGGGAGTTTGTCCCTTCCTTCGCTTGAAGGTCACATGTCACACACACAGTGACTTGCTAATATACTGCATCAGCCAGTTTCATTACCATAACCACCACACATTTCCAGCAACTTCTCAGTGGATAAATTTACACATCAATTGTGTAATTCCAGGACTTTGGCTTTAACTGTACATGCATCTTGCATTGAATTTGTGGCTAATAATGATAACTCAGAGTGATTTGTTGGTACTCTGTATGCTCAAATGTCTGTTGACATCAAAATTTCTTCTAAAATAAAGAGTATTACAGTAATAGGAGCTATGTCACCCCTTTGCTGCTAGATGCTTTTTGGAGATTTGAGGTTTAACTGACCCAAATTAGGCCTAAAAAATAGGACTGAATAGAATTTCCAAAGATATGTCTCCTATGATGCTATGTAAAGTGTGCTGGGCACTGTCCTGAGATTAGGGTTCTCTCTGGAACATGAGCGTTACTAAGTTTATGGATACACTCTGAGTTCTGAGGGTAAACACCGGTTCTAGACTGTTTTACACCGGTTATATTTACTGAAATCAGAGTT
>JBBMFX010444602.1:0-17394 GCA_037832545.1 Rhabdalestes septentrionalis
CCCAGGGTTATGTGATCTTTAGAAGTCAAGGTTTATGGATCTTTGAAAGGGTGCATTTGCATTATTATGTCATTATTTTTACATCAGTAACAATGGACACAACGACAATATTATCGTTTATCGCAATAATTTCTGGAACAATTTATCGTCCATCAAAATGTGTTATCGTTACAGGCCTAATTGGGTGCATAGGCAACTCAGGTGTGAGTAGTGGGGCTTCATTAGTATCTTAGCCGGGTTCCTAGGTACCTAACGACATGTCCACCTGTCTTGTGTTTTCGTTGGGTACTGCTTGTTAGTGAGTTGATTGTCCGTGTCATGTGACTGGCTGTATGTTTGTGCTTTAGAGTTTTTAAAGGCCAACCGAGCCATCGAATCTTTTGGTGGTCACCCATTCACAACCATGTGTTCTGGTCTGGGTATGAGTCTAGCTTACTGTCTTAGTGGTAATGAGGGAGTCTGTGCTATAAGCTGCTGGATCCAGTGTTAACAGCTGAAGCCTGGGACTCAAGTTGTGCCTCTCCTCTATGTCGCTTTACTCTGTGTGTGTTACAGGCATGACAATGAAAGTCTTATGTATTGAGAGAGCTCTGCAAACCTTGGGGTTGTTGGTACTGGTCCCTGTACTACAGAGGGCTTGCTCTAACATCCAGAGAATAGTCGACTCTGCAGCAGAGTCCTCCTTCCACTGCTTGTTTTTGAGTATTCACAGAGTGAAGTTCATCTGGAACTTTGTAATTGAACATTCATTATTCAATTTCTATTATCTTCTAAGCTGTCGCCTGCTAGGGTGGCCACCCCTAACCTGACATGACACACACTTTGTGCTCAAATAAAGAACCAGTACTCAACACTGCACTCTAATGTTTTTTTATATTAGGTCTAGTCAGAACATAACTTAGTGAGAACCTTTAAGGAGACCCCCAGATATACTCCCAGAACATTGTAATTTCGTTTTAAATTCAGCTTAATACATTACCCTTGTGTCTCCTGTAGTGCTAGAATTTAAAAATACAGAGGTTACCCCTATATATACTGTACTATAATTAATGTAAGCACATTTTCTTTGGTGTGCGCTGTCGTTTTCTTTGGTATAAGCAGGGTAAATACAGTAATAAATGTATTTAATTTACAGTAATAAAAATACAGGGCTTTAAAAGAACAAAACGAAAAACAAAAAAAACACTCAGCGAAACACTCAAGAGCTCCACACCAGAAATTGTTATGATGCAGGAATGATGGACTGCATCTGCCACAGACAGAGACTGCATCACAGGGCAGCAACCAATCAGCAGCAAGTAGAAATGAATAACACTCTTAGATTCTTTCAAACCTCGCACCTCTGAGTACAGCTGTAATTATCCATCCCAAGAGGCGCTTTCTTTGTGTTCTATGCAAAGTACCAGAAAATGTATACAGGTGTATTTTATATGGAATTGGCACTTTTTCTTCTCCTAAACTGGGGGGAAAGTTGGAGCGTCTTATACGACGAATATATATTTTGGCTGCATTAAAACTGCACCCAAATTTGTGTGGTGCTGCTCGCAGTCCTCTTTATATGCTGTGTGTGCTGCAGGCTGGACTTCTCTGAGTAGGGTGACCATACTTTGGTTTTGGAAAACCAGGACACCTTAGTGCACGCGGGGGTGTTTGGTAAATGTGCACTTACACTGCGTGCTGACAGACACGCGGTCTTCTGATTTTAAACAGAGCTGCCCGCACTGACACGGCTCAGGGATTACGTCACACGCAGCGCCGTGCGCAGTGCCCTATTGCCGGTCAAGTTAATGGTCCAATGAAAGGTAATAAAAAAACAGGACATTTCCCCACTTCCTAAAAAGAAATTCAGACGCCGGACGTTTGGTCACCCTGACTTTGACCCTCCCTGCACGGCCAGGCTGTGTGTGTTCAGGCTTCCCTCTCCCTCCTACAGCGCCTGTTCCCCCCCTCCCGACAGTGTAACCATGTGCTGCCCGGGCACCATGTCATGTGGCATACCTTTTTCACATAAGCCTCTCAATTTCAAATAACAGGTGATGTGTTTTCCAGATAACGGGATTATTTAGGTAGCTTCAGGGCAATATGTAGATTTGCCACGAGGGGGAAATAAGATTTATCGGAACACTATTGCTTTAACTCTTGACGTTCTTGCGCATGTGGTCGGGCTGATAATGTTATTCATAATAATCTTTTCTCCTCAGGGACATTAACTATCAGGGCAGTCCCCAAGCAGCCAAAAACCCATACAGAGGGAGACAGAGAGGACTGAAGAGAGGGACGAGAGGATATGGACAATTAGGGACTAATCCAAGACACAAACAAGCTGATCTTTTGCGACTTGAGACAGACTGTTGCAAAGATAACTACACATATTTACCATATTTCTTTTTTCCTGAGCCACCCGGATTTTGGGAATTTTAAGCATGAAGAAGGGGATTCCGGCCAGGACACAGCACGTGCACGCAGGGATTAAGTAGCAGACCTGTGTGTCTTGGATTCCCCACCTGAAAGAGCCCACACCACAGGATGACACTGAGAAGATTGGGATCTAGTCAGCCCACAGTTCAGCTAATTAGACACTGAAGACCTTTCTTCTTTTTCTTGAATATTGAAGTACTTGAATATTATGCTTGCATTCACTGCTCAGACAGGAATCATGCTTGTGGGTGGATGACAAGACTTTTTATCAGGAGATGCCAACAAAAGTCTTAATCAACACAGTGTTGAATTACGCATAGGGCATTGCAAACAGAGGGGTTGTTAAAGTACTTCAGGCCAAAAAGAACATTACAGCTAACCCGATTTCCATATGAGGGCATGAGACCTACTGCTGTGTGGCAGAAGAACAAATTAAAAGTCTGCTCAAGCTGATGTAATCCCACTGGAGAGCTGCAATAACTTATTAATGAAGTCAAACTAACATGTGAGAGAGGTCAGCGTCACTGGAAAGCTCATCAAGCACACAAACCTGTAAATGCATGCTACTTTGTTAAAGTGTTCCATAGAACAGCAAGTTAGAGCCAAGGGAGACCAGCATGTGTTTATTGTCTGAGAATATTTTTGGGAGCTAGCAAAGCGAGTCTCTTATCTCAGTATCTTGCGTGCTTTTGGCAATAAATAAGTCCTTATATTTTGAAGATTCACAAAGAAATGGTCTGGGCTACTACTTGTAAAAAAAAAAAGAAGCTTAATAACTGATGAGCGATTTGAAAGTAAGACATTTTAAGAGCACCCTGGAGAATGTGGCCAGAATCAGAAACATCGTAGTTAATTGTGTCTCATCACTATCCAGTCATGCCACATGCAAAACATTACTTTATTTTTTTTATTCCTGCGAAAAACATGCCAATTTATTTTCTTAACATTTAAACATTTTTTTCAGCACACAGCAGTGGGTTGCCCTCAAATTTAATGTGTAAGAACATTTGCTTTCAAACTTAAACCACAAAAGGTATTTCTAGCTGATACGGGATTTATTTCTGAACTTTTTTCTTAGTCAGAATCCCAAAAAGAATTGCATGTTCCAGCGTCTCTGACCACATACCAAGGTATTCAAGGATCTGGGGAAAATTTCGCTCAGATGCAGTTTTTCAGTTTTGCTCTAAGGGAGCTCTGAGCCATGCATAGTTTTGCATGAATATGTGGATCATTTCCTGTCTAGATTAGTCCAGATTTTTTTCACTGCACGGGAGAAAATCCAGGGGGGAAGCACCACTACAATATGAGGAGATTTTCTTAGAAGAGTGGAGCGTCTAATTCAGTTTTTGAGATTTTTTGCCATTTTGTGGGTATTTTTGTGGGTCAGCTCAGGAAACTTTGCAGTCATGAACTTGGGCAAGCTGTCTGGACTGAAGGGCCTGGTGTCCCACTCTTCAGGGAAGCGCCGGTTCAAGGGTGATGTGACCCCGGATATGATTAGCCCACCGCTGGGTGACTTTCGCCACACCATGCATGTGGGCCGTGGGGGTGATGTGTTTGGA
This sequence comes from Rhabdalestes septentrionalis, assembly GCA_037832545.1. NCBI lineage: Eukaryota > Metazoa > Chordata > Actinopteri > Characiformes > Alestidae > Rhabdalestes > Rhabdalestes septentrionalis. Next base: position 3,981 of record JBBMFX010444602.1, read on the forward strand.
GACACATCGTTCCTCAGCAACCACGGCGGGGCAGGAAACAGTGGAGATGGAGACTCCATCACTGCCTCTGAGAAGAGCGAAAGCTTTTTCTCTCGAACCCTGCGCCATGTCCGCAAAAACCCAGACAGGCCGCAGGGGGGAACAAAAGTCCTCTCTCCCCCTCCTCCACCCATTTCCCCCATCATAAAGAATGCAATCTCCCTCCCTCGCCTGGATGTGGAATCACCCAATGGTTGGCCCATCAAAGTGCTGTTTCCTAGTACACCTAAACCAACAGAAGACACTTCATACTCTTATGGTAAGACCAATACAACACCACACTGGTGCTTTTGTCACTATAACAGATGAAAACTAAAAAAAAATTTCACACACACATGGACCAGCACAAACACATAACAGTGTATGTAAGTCCTGCAGGCTTACTGAAAGCATTCTTTGTAGCTTTGAATTGAAATTGAACATTCTGTCATACGTGAACACGCCACAGCAACATTTTTCCTCCGCATTTATCCCATTCACTTGATATCGAACTTGATAGCTAACACCCTGACCACTAGGAAAAGACTTAAGCAGCTCCTTAGTAGTGATGGTTCGTTCTTGAAGGATTAGATTATTTTGAACGAATCTTTAATGGGAAAAACAAGTCGTCTCATATGAGTGATTCGTTCAGTCGCGCATTTGCGCTACATCCTATAGATTCTGTGGAATTATTGAGTCTCAATCCCAAAGACTCGAGAGATGAACTAATCAATTCTCTTTCCAGCTCAGCCTGCATTGGGTTAGCTAAATGGGCTGTCAGGTGATGAACGAACGACTCAAACCCGAAAACTTGTCAGATAAGAGGCGAGGTGAGAGAATCATAGATTAAAGACACAGGTAAACAATGAAAAACTTTTCTGTTCCTTATAGCATTATAGTTTTGTCTTGTTTGTAGTATGATCAGTGTGTGTGGAAGCAGTAGATGTGTTGGGGAAGTAACACGTAACATTTTAATTATATTTTCCTAAAATGAAAAAAATGACTCGAATGACTCGAAAACAGATTCGTTCATTTTGCTGAACGAGACTCAAAGATCCGAGTCGGTAAAATGTTCCAAACTTCCCATCACTACTATTTGCTGCTATTTGCCTAGTTGTGAGGGATTGCCCATAGGGATCAGAAGGATGTGGATCTGAATCCCTGGAGTGCCAGTGGCAGCACTGAGGTACCCTAGAGCAAGGTACTGTCCTAGCCCACTATTTCAATCTGTGAATGGGTTCAATGCAGAGACAAAAATGTACATTGTTCACATAGGTTGTGCCGTGGTGTGATGTGGTGTGTGGTGTGGCGTGCCTGTCAGGTTTAACCTTGAAACATCTAAGTTACCTTAATGTATTTGTGCAAGTAAATGGCAAATGGAAAATTAATGTTTTTGATAAAGCTGCTTTTGGCAGACAAGTTCTGTGTCTATATGACACTGCTTTACAATTGTAAGGACTGGAAACATATTTAAAACCATCCTGAACACCCTCTTGTTCTTCACTGCCATCTGTTGGTGAAAAGGAAATGAAACTGCAAGGAAAGGATTTTCTAGAGGTAATTGGACTGGTATTAAAATACTCATAACTATACATAAAAGGCAGCAAATTTGAGTAATCTGTCTAATGCTGTCAAGCTTTTCAAACCTTCCAGTAACTCTTCATATCTTCTGAACCTGTCCAATCAGAAGACAAAATGGGAATGCTTTACAAGAAAGATGGTTTAATAAAGTTTTCGTTCAGTTTAACATGTATAGAGATAGATATTTAGCAAATATAAAAAAAACCCATTTGGATCACAAAAGTAAATGCATGTTATGCTTTCTCAATAGCATGTAAACCTGCTCATTCTAGTTCCCACTTAAAACAGTTAAATAACAAATACATACAAATACTTCTGGGGTGTTTTCTCCACTTCTTTGCAGGTGTGGAATCTGGTTTTTTGACACTGCCCAGACTGTCCCACACTGACAGTCAACTTCATAGTGCCTCCTCCCCAGGCTGCTCTGGTCAAATCCACTTCACTGACACCACTGTCTCGTCCATCACCTGCCCTGAAATGGCCAGCCTGTCTGACTCCATCGCCTCTTTCACTGTGGACCTTGGTCCCTCCCTCATGTCCGAGGTTCTCGCCATGATCGACAGTTCTGGCGCCCACCAGAAAACCAACAAAGTCTCTGAAGTGGAGCATGAGCCTAAATCGTCATTTGGGTTGGACAATGGCAAATCTGTAATGGACCTGGATACCAGAACCTCTTTGGTGGATTCTCTTTTGAGAGAGGATTCTGAGGGCAGGAGCCACTTATATGGTGTAGAATGGGGGGTTGGCCATGTGATGAACAGCAAAACTCCAAAAAAGCCTATGGCAGGGCCCGGTGACCTGGTGCTGTCTTATACCACAGAGGAGTATGGCATTGAGGCTGAGAGGTTTCAGAAAGCTGCAGATGTGCTGGCGCGTCACTACGGCAGTGGAACACGCAAGAACACAGACATACGTTGCTCTATGAAGAGGGGGCCTTACACTTACTCTGATGAAGAAGAGGAGATCAAGGTCTAGACTAAAGGCCAATTCGCCTGCACCTATCAAATATCTGTTTTATTCATTTCATTGCATTGTATTAGAAATGTGGTCAACCAGAATGGGCATCAAGATTCGAATGAATGTGTAAGAATGTCAGTTCAGATCGTACATATTTGAATTTGCAAGGTGCTTTCAGTAAACTATGAAATCTGTCCATTGTATCATGTGGGTGAAATGAGAAAGAACAAAGCCCATGTTATATGTTATATTTTGGCTAATACAATAGCAGTAACTGGACTCCTGTCTCTGCCTATAATGTGGTTCACACAGTAGACTGCGGTTCAAACTCTTGCGTGGATATTACACCCATAAGAGCTCTAAAGCGATACATCCAATTCAATATCTACCTGCCTCCGGAGCACGAATAAAATCCTCACTCTGGGTAAGAGGCTCAGAGACATTTTTTATTTCTAGAAGCAAATTCATTTTTGTATTATCTCTGAATTTAAATAACTAAATTCAATGTGACACAAATATAGCTGGATTATTTTTTTTTTAATGAGAGGTGATGAAGATGGATGGTGAGAGATGGAATATGTGTAGTGGGATTTGGAATCTGTGCTGGATGTCTTTTTAATCTGGATCTGTAATGTGTAGTGTGTGTATGTCACACAATTAAGCATAGTGACCTCAGCACAAACATTTTCCTTTGACTATAATCTTTGGTTGAAGAGCCAGACCCCTGAGGCCCAAACCCAGGTAAGGCTTTCTACCAGTAGAGACTCTACGTAAGAAACAGATTTGTTTGCTAGTTTTTTCCACTATAAAGTCTAAGCTATGTTAAGGTATAACAATTCTATTTTTCCACATCTAGCACAAGGTATTTAAGATAATTGTTTGTTTTTTTTCAAAAAATATCAAAATAACCTACTCCTGAATGGTAACGTGCAGTATATTTACAGATATTACACCTGTACTATTGGTGTTTTAAACGGTTTATTTACATGTATTATTATCCTTCATTAGACTACATGGCTCTGATTGCCCATGTGATTTATAAGCCTAATTTTAAACAGATTTAAGTGGCTGCAGTTTTACCTTTTTCATTAATAATTTTATTTGCAGCTGACAGTCATATTTGGATCACAGTCATAGATCTGGATTTTATTCAGTTTCCCAATAGTTCATTAACCAATAAATATTTGCATCAACAAATAACATATGAATTTATAAAAACACTCATATCTTGAATGTATCTTTACGCAGTATTTGTGTACCACACCAAAACAGTAGATTATGACAGCTAAAATGTAATTTATGTCTTTCATTTTTTATATTATTATGAATATGCATTTTGTAAATGTCCAAATGTACTACTTAGCATTGGATGATTTTTATGAACTCTTATAAAAAAAAAAGGAAATATGTTTTTAATGAAAAATAAAGAAAACAGAAAACTAGAGTGAAAATACTATTTACATGTACACTTGTAAATGTCGTACTACAGTCGTAAAATCAGCAATCACTGTGTGAATCACACAAGGATGAAATCAAATAAATTAGATTTATTTGTACACTACACAGGTGACAACAAGGGACGGTGACATGCATCCAAAGAGGTGAGCCCCATAAATCTGTATAACAGTCCAATATAAGATAGTTAAATGCAAATTTTAAGACAAAAAAAAATCAGGTACAAAAAAATTTCTGAATCATATATGCCCATGGGTATCTTTAAAAAAAGATCAACATCATTTAAATATAGAGGAACATGATGTAAACGGGCCTCTTTGGGCTAGACTTATTTTATCCGTCTGCAATGTTTGCGATCTGATTCTTGAAAAAAGCTTCCCCAAGAATTTACGATTCTCCAAACAATATCTAGCAGTAGCCCTGTAAACATTATTCTTGAAATGAGAGAATGTACAAATGTAAATATATCATCATATGTGAGATCAGGCTGAAAAAAGCAGTACATCACGGCAAGGAAAAGCAGGAAATCAACAGAAAGTTGTTTGTTAGTTATTCTGCATTCTGTGTAAATTAATATTGAAGTTTATGTCTTCCAGTAAGCAACATTAACACCATTTTATACAAGTGGAAGGAAGATAACTACACCATCTAACCAGCATGTCAGAAGAATCAGAAGTGTAGCCCTATTGGGGAAAAAGTATTTGCCCTCTGTCTGATTTCTTTTATTGGCATTTTTGTCACACTTGAACACTGTTTCAGATGATCAGACTAATTGAAATATTAGACACATGTGACGTAAACACTGAACCATGAGATCACTTTAAAAGTATGTTAAAAGATCTCAGAAAAAGAAGACATTATGCCACAATAAAAAAAAATTCAGCAACAGGTGAGAAACCATATAATAATCCATCTGGAATAGTTAACAAATGCATTTCTAAAGCTGTAGGGCTCCAGCGAACCACAGTTAGAGTCAATATTCAAAAAAGGAGAAAACATGGAGCAGTGGTGAAACATTGCTGACCAAAAAGAACACAAAGACTTGACACATTTTGCCAAAACACATCTTAATATTCCCCATTTGTTTTGGGACAATATTCTGTGGACTGGTGAGACAAAAGTTGAATTTTTGGAAGGTGTGCGCATCATTACATATGGCGTAAAATAACATACCATTTGAGAAAATCTTCATTATGCCATCAGTAAAACTTGGAGGTAGTGTGATGGTCTGGGGCTGATTTGCTGCTTCAGGACCAGGACAATTTGCTGTGAACTATGAATTCTGCTCTCTACAAAAGAGATTTGTGACCTCAAGCCACATCGCACTTGGGCTCAAATAAAAGTTTTGGAGTAGCAATGTCAAAGTCTGGACTTGCATTCAACGGAGATGCTGTGGCATGACCTTAAAAAGGCGGTCCATGCTTGGAAACCCTCCAATAAGCCTGAATGAAAACAATTCAGCAAAGAAGAGTGGGCCCAATTCCCCCACAGCGGTGTGAAAGACTCATTGCCAGTTATCACAACCACTTAATTGCAATTGTTGCTACTAAGTGGGGGCACAACCAGGTATTAGGTTTAAGGGGTGATTACTTTTTCACAAATTGGAGTTTTTTTTCCTAAATAAATAAAATAATCACTTCATAACAGCATTTTATGTGATAATCTGAAACATTGGGCTGCAGGACCACTCAGAATTAGCTTCAGAAAGATTTAAAGGCAGCTGGTACAACTGTTACAAAGAAAAGGCCTCTATGTACCCACCACCCAAGACCCGATTACGGAAGAAAAGGATGTTGAAGCTCATTTAAAGTTGAAAGCTGTCATACTACACTTAAAGTTTGGTGGAGAAATGGCCCTGTACATCACCAGAAAAACAAAGCAGTGTTTGTAGGTGGGAGCATTATGGTATGCGGCTGTTTATTATCTCTTGGGATTGGCAGCTTTACATAACTGAAAGATCGATAAATGTACAGAAAAATCCTGGAAAATTAATTTTTTGCCATCCACCATGATGAAAAGGAGGAGACATGGGTAGGTAGACGCTCCAGCAGGACACCAAAGGAAACCCAAATGGTTTCAGAGAAAGAAATTTGAGTTGTTATAATGATTCAGTCAGTCTCCTGATTCAAATCTAACTTAACATTTGTGGAAGGAACACCTAAGCACTGCACGTAATTTGTTTCTGCATGTAAGTGTCTTGCAGCTGTCAATACAAACAAAAACTTTTCCACCAATTTTTAAATCCATTTTCTGTTAGCATGGCCAATATTTTTTCCTGTGTCATTCCAGTTTATTACACATAATAATAATCCCCCACTGTATTCAACTATACATTTGTACTAGTTTATTGTTTTATCAAATTTGATTGTTATCTAAGCCCAATGTTAATGATCATAAACGTGACTTTAAATCACAATGAAAAAATTGTATCCTTGAATGTTAAAAAAATGCATATTGAATAAATTCATTCCAATAGCTATCTTTAGTAGAAGTTGACCAAACAGGCTATTATATCTGCTAGCCATTTGAATGTTATACTAGCACAGCACAAGTATCAAAATATTATACTAAACACATTAAGTTTTATTCCAACACAAGTCTAAAGCCACATTATATCCTGAAACTGCAGGTTGCCCTCCAGGTCTGCAGATGGATGCAACTTAACTTACTGGGCTGAGGATGAGAGCTCCTTAGGCAGCTGTTGGGGTGGTAATGGAGGCGGGACTCTAGGCCTCCTGCCAGGGGTCTTTTTCTGCAACCCTCCTTCAGGCACTGCAGCTGAAGAGGCAGGTGGAGCTTGAGCCTTGTCCACAGGCTGTGCCTGTGCTTCAGGAACTGTTGGCAGGACTGATGGAAAGCTTCTTGTCACTGGTGTCGGAGGAATTGCAACATGGCTCACGGAAGCAACAGGGACCATTGGTTTGCCAGGGGTTATATGTATAGATTCCCTACATGGCCTGGACTGAATGAAAGATCTCCTTGCTGTAAATTATAAAGAAAAAGAATAATTTAGGAGCAAAGGCAGCAAAAAGATATACACAGGACATTAAGCCTTACTGTAAATTGTTGGTGTTATTGCAGTGGTTTCCATACCGAGTCCTGAAGCACATCTCCCCTGCATATTATGGGCTTTTCTAGCACAACTGACTGATTAGCTATGTTTTCTTTAAACTTGAAGAAGGGCAGAAAGGGCAATCAGATGTAATACAGGACCAGGATTTGGAACAAAATTGCTAAAAGAAAACATACGTTTAAATGGAGTGGTTATCTTCAGTGTCGGCTCAGTGGAAGTGTGAGGCAGTCCTGAGCCAGCCTCTGCAAGACTAGACTTCAGCTGAATTCCAGCTTGAGGCTGGGCCTGAGCTTGATTCTGAAAGGGGACTTTTTTTGGACTCGGACCGTGACCAGACGACTGACTAAGTGGAGCAGGACTATTACTCTCCCACACTGTTGCACCACGATTCAGTGGGCTGGTCTTAACAAATACTGCTGAACCAAAGTCGTCAGATGAAGTTGTGCTACATAAGAAAGAAAAGAAAAACATATTTTAATTGTCAAAACATGTGTATCATATAAAAATGTTGTTTACAACTATATGGCAAAGGACACTACATTTTAAAGAGCCAATATGGCTTTAAATGCCTATTTGATTTATAAGCCTTAAACAATTTAATCAAAGCTACATCGTTCGTCAGAGGTGATCCTAGGGTCTGTTGGGGCCCCAAGCAAAAATTCACTGGGGGGCCCCCCTCTAACCAGTTTTTGACCGTAGTTTAAAGAGTCAGCTCTCGTTCCCCATCTAGTGTTGTGGGGGCCCCAAGCAGCTGCCTGCCCTGCCTGCTGACAAGATGCGCCTCTGTCGTTCGTATTACTGGAAGCTACCTCAGCATTTGTTTGATTAACAGTGTAGGAAAACTATATAAGAGCTTAGCATAAGAGCAGATTACCTGTCAGTTTTTGAAGCCGGTGGAGAGGAAGCAAAGACACTGTCAGACAGGCTCCTCTTAGGGAATGACAGAGATGGCTCTGGAAGTTCTGGAATCTCAAAATCAGCTTCTGCAAAGCAATTCAGTGCTCTACATGTTTTATCACAACATTAACCTTTAGTTAGCCTTTAGTTATATAATTAACACACAAAACATTGGAAAATGGAAAAGGCTGCAGACTTTATATCAGATTCATAAGAGTGTCGTAATGAAATGCAGAACCTGTTGTTGTCCACAAGCCAACTGACCGCAACATGCCACTTGGTATGTTCTACCACTTTTGGTAAGGCACTTTATAATAATTTCTTTGTATCAACATTTATTGTTCATTTTATCTGCTCCCCTTACTATATAGGAGCATTTGTGGTTTACTGTGACAAACAGATTTGTTTCTTTGCATCATTGCTTTGCCATTTGTAACCTGAGGTCATGACCTCCAGAGAAGCAGCACTGAGCAGATCTTTCTCAGTACAGCAGTGAAGGGAAGTTTGGACCTTTTTTTACTGATACCAATCTTTAAATCTTGCTCAGTAAAATAAACAAATCACTCAGAAAGATGTCTACTTGGTCATATAAAAGAACGGATCATTTACAAACAACTACAGTACAGCAATGACACTGACATGGAATTGGTGTTCCTATCTCCTGGGTCTCCTGTGCTGAGGGGCAGTGTGTAAACACCTATATCACTTCAAAATGGTCAGCCAAAACATCCAGCCAACCACATTCCGTGGCCAGATTCCAGCAGGAATTTTTACTATATTAGGGAGCATTCTCAGATTAAAGTGTGTAGAGTACCTACTCTCTGCATTTGGGTGCCCATGATTGATGGGCTGAATCAGGATGTGGTGGCTCTAAAGCAATGTGTTGGCTTCACAAGTCCTTTGCGGCTAGTGATGAGCTTGTCGGAATAGTCACTAGTCTGGAGAAGTTTTCTCAGGCAGATAAGTGGGATAGTGGGACGGGAATTGCAATGTGATTCTCATTAAACTAAATATGATACTTCAGTCTGCTAAGTATCCCAATGATCAGAGCAGGATCGCACTTCTCATCTCCCCCTGAGTGGGCCTGAGGGTGGACATAGACTTTGCTCAATCAAATCCAGAGTTCATCCACCAACTTAGAGAGGCGCTATTGCGAAGGCCTGTATGCCTATTGCGCCTCCCCCAAACACTACTGGGCCGTCTTGGAGGCCATTTTCATACTGTGTCCTGGTAGAGGTCTATAATAAGAAGCAAGCGATCAAATCACCACCATACTGGCCATACGGTCTGGCCAAAGACTTTCTGCCTGGTGCGGTACCTCCCAGGGGCCAACTTCTTATCCATGGATGAACAGAGGGCCATGTAGGATTACATTACTGAAGGGCTGTGCCAGGGGACTAGCCACCTCTCTTGCAGCATTCTTCTTTGTAAAGAAAAAAGATGGAGGCCTCTGTCACTGCATCGACTATCGGGGGCTCAATCATATTGCAGTAAAGGCACCTGCTTTCACTCACTAAAACTGCCCTGGAAGCCATCTCTGGTGCCTCCATCTTTACAAAGCTGGACCTAAGGAGCGCCTACAATCTGGTTAGCATCAGGGTGGGCGAAGAGTGGAAGACAGCTTTCATAACCTTCACTGGTAATTATGAAACCCTGGTTATGCCTTTCGGCTTATGCAATAGTCCCGCAGTCTTCCAACAATTCATCAATAATGTATTGCAAGATATGCTGGCCTGTTGGGCATTTGTTTATCGACATATATATCCTTATATACACTCCAGGACCACCGAAGAACATATTCAGCATGTGAAGTTCTTCAGGGGTTGCTGGCCCACCAACAAAATAATTAAGTTGGTGAAGTGAATTTTTTTTAAAAATATATATATATAGATATGAAAATTTGCATATGCATATGTATTCTCCCCCTTTGCTATTGAAAAGTTCTGGTGCAACCAAATTTACCATCAAAAATCACATAGTTCCTGAAATGAAGTCCACCTTTAAGTTTCACATGATCTGTCAGTATTAACACACCTTTTCTAAAAGGCCCCTGCAACAACACTAAGCAAGAGGCATCACACCATGTAGACCAAGGAGCTCTCCAAATAAGTCAGGGACAAAGTTGTGGAGAAGCACAAGTCAGGGATGGGTCATACAAACATGTCCAAATCTTTGATGATCCCCTGGAGCAACATCAAATACATCATCATCAAATGGAAAGAATAGTAGTACCACAACAAACCTGGCGCGAGAGGGCCACCCACCAAAACTCACAGACCGGGCCAGGAGGCATAAATCAGAAACTCAGCACAGAGATACCAACGGTAATCCTGAAAGTGTTCCAGAGCTAAGACTGGAGTATTTGTCCATAGGATCACAATAAGCTGCACACTCCATTATGCTGGGCTTTATGGAAGAGCGGCCAGAAAAGCCAGGAAGGAAGGAGGAAGGTGCTCTGGTCGGATGAGACTGAAAAGGAAGGTGCTCTGGTCAGATGAGACTAAAATATACCTTTTTGGCACCCAAGGAAATTACTATGTGTTGCGCAAACACAACACATCCCATCATCAAGTGCTGAAAAGTTATGCACACTGGAGTTTTCTTTTATTCGTCCTATACATTGTTTGCATCACAATTAAAAAATATATCTTCAAAGTTGTTGGCATGTTCTGCCGGGTTCTGATGGCCGGAACACCTTCCTTACCATCGTTTCTCCAAGGCTGTGAACTTGGTGGCTTTAGCCGGACTCCCCACAGCAAAATCCACAGCAGAATTGCCATTAGAGCATGTAGTCCACTTGCATGGGTTCCACAAGGACTGGGTCTCCGACAGAGGGCCCCAGTTCATGGCTAAGTTCTGGAAGGCCTTCTTCTGTCTTGCTGCCTGACATCTGGATACCATTCTCAGACGGATGGTCAGATGGACTGGACCAACCAACAACTGGAGCACTTCTTGAGATGCTGTGTGGCTGATCAGCAGCACTCCTGGGCCTGCTACCTCATTTGGCGTGAGTTATCACACAACATTCAAATGTCCTCTGCCACTGGACTCAGTCCTTTTGAGGTATGCTACGGTTTCCATCCTCCAATGTTTAAACATCAGGAACCAGAGGTTGACATACCATCGGCCCAGTGGTTGGTTCGCTGATGCTGGCACACGGGTCATGTGACACACAAGAGGAACTGGAAGTTAAGTGTGTCACATGGTATAAACGCCAAGGTACGGAGGTAGCCATTGCTCAGTCACCGAGTCTTTACATTCCCCCTGTGAGATAATCTTGTCACGCTTTGATTCAGGACAATTTCCCTACTGACAGTGGAATCTTTGAGCAGGAGAATGCGTCCTGACTGCAGAAATTATTCAGAGATCTGTGAGGAACATGAGTTCAAGATGCGGACTTCCAAGCATCTGTGGCATGTACAGGACATACCGCAATACACCTTCTGAAGTCCTGTGGAGTCCACAGTCTAAAGGCCGTTTTGGCACAAGTGCAAAAAGTTTAGCAAAGTTTGTGTTCCTGGTATCCAGCACCGACAAAAAATTTGTTTCAGGTTTGGTTCTTTTTGTTTTGTTTTTGTTATATTGTTTTACTTCTTTTGTATTGCTTTGTTTGTTTACAGTTATTATATGCCATCTTTGCCAGCAGAAAGACACATTATTACATGCAGAGAATATTGGTTTTTTAACAATTTGCATAGGTGCCTCATACTTTTGCATAGTACTGTATGACAACAAATAATCTAATATGCAATCATGTTCCCCTTTTGGTAACTCAATGATCTTTTGACTGAAATGACAGTGATAACTGATGTAAAAATGGTTTGTAACACAAACCATTTAGCCATTAGAACCTCAAAATGTGATGGGTCAGTATTCAAAATTTGCTTTCATTTTTCCTACAGGCAAAAACAGTTTGTATACAGGGATTGCCCTAAAGCTTGTGGCCAACAACAAAACGATGACACATCATCATAGTTCTACTGCTTACACATATTTTACTAGTACAGGGTATATACAACAATGCTTAAGTTAAATTTTATACCTTTTATACTACCTTTAGAATTTTTTAAAACAATCACAACACTGAGTTGCAAGTGTTAATCAGCGACCTTTCTAACGTTTATGCAGATATTAATAAATATATAACACTATACAACAGAATAGATTTACAGACTCATTGATGTTGAACACATATTGCACATTTATTTCACTTCGTGACTAAAAATCAAAAAAGACATAGTTCCAACACACATGCTGCCATTCACTGCATGATCTGTTGATGCATTACAAACTGGCATCTGCTGTATAAACTGTTTATCACTTCATAAACTGGCATCCACTACATGAACTGGTGAACTGCTATTGTTTGATTTTAACATAAACATGTACTACAGGTCCAAGTATATGGGGTGCCATTTGTAAAAACAGCTAAACAAATGTGGTGTAATTTATTATAATTTAACTACATTTTCACACAATTTTCAAAAATCTCCGGATTATGACAAACGAGGGCTCGTTGGAAAGAGTGCAAGATATAAAAAATATTTCCATGTAACGAAAATTATTTACAAGTTATGACTCACGAGTTGAGTGCAAAGTAAACACAAAGTCTTTGTTTGTGCAACTTCAATGTGACTCGAGTCTGAGTCCCAGATCTCTTGTGCCCAGATATGCTAAAGCCTACGTTTGAACGAACTTCTGCAATCTTTAGCAGATCGAATTCACTCAAAACAAGAAACCTCTTAGTCTGAAAAATACCTACTTCTTGACAAAATAATGCCTCTTAAACCAAATGTAACACTTTAAATCGCCTTTCTTTTGTCAATCACCATTTAATACTTTTTAAAACTAACACAATGTAGTAAATATTTTACTTGAATACCTTCAGGGAACAGGCTCTGGGAGTATTGTATGAGTGGTTCTATAACCGTCACAACCTGGACTGAAGAGGCAGATGCCATGTCCAGCAAGGAGGTCTCCCTGAGAAAGAGAGAAAAATAATTGTAATGGCATCCAGCATTTGTAACATGCCACTGCTGCAGAAAAAGTGATACATTCTTAATTCTTACCCATCTACCTGTATCAGCACGCATGTAAGAAATTACACATATTTAGCTTGTTTGCTTATCATGATTAGTATTGACTGAATTATTATAAGCTATGTCAAATGCTGTGATCATTATTATTATTAGCTCTGTATTATTGTCAAAAGCTGTGATCTGCATTATACTATGATTGCTTAGAACACAGATCTACTCATAGCAGTGCTTGAAGTGGGCCGGAACGCAGCGAAACGCAGTTCCGGAACTTCTGTATTTTCGTCTTTTGGGTTCCGCCACTTTTTTCTGCGTTCCGATACTTACTGAAACTGATCCGACGCAGCGACAGTGGCCCGAGAATATGTCGGAAAAATAGAGTTCCTGCACTTATTTT
>JBBMFX010445244.1:0-17390 GCA_037832545.1 Rhabdalestes septentrionalis
TTAGTTTGGAGGAGAAGCAGCAAGCACGCACTTGTTCGGCCATGTCTGTGCCTGTTTTGTGGGCGTGACCTCCTGTCTAGTGGAAATGCGGGCCGGTTCTCGGTTGGTTCAGGTTGGTTCGCAGTTCAGCACCGGCCGAGCACCAGAACCGGCACCTGGAACCAGCACCAGTGTAGTGGAAAAGAGGCAATTGAGGGGCGCTGCCCCCTCTTGCCCTTGTGTAGAGCCTGCCTTGGAGCACAGGTTCTTGACTCAGTGGGTGTGGGGCTTCCTTGCTCTGTGGTGGCTTTCGCTGGCAGGATCGACCTAGTACAAAAATTTTTATATATAAATATTCTTTATATCAACAAATATAGAGATTGTTTGTTGGACTATATTAGTCTTGACACAGCATTTCTTGCCACATTAAATCAATCTCTCTGGGTTCCTTTGATTAGCTTCATCACCTGGTGTGGGTGGGGGTCACAATTCTGTCTGTCTTTGGTCTTTGTTGTTGACGTGGGGGGGGCATATGGGCTTGGCTCATCTGAGAATTCACTGGGGGGGGATTTCTTGGGGGGTTCAGTGCTGGGCTGCGGACCTGGCATGGATGGGGCTTTGGTGGCTCTTGGGTGGTGTTTTCTGGAAGCTGTATACAGTGCTGTTAGTGAGGCCTTTGCTGACAGGCATAGGTTACCAGCCTGGCTGCCAGGGCAGGTCTGGGCGGGCTTGGCTTCTGAGGGTATGCCGCATCCGGGCTTTTATTTTGTATGTGATTATTCTGTATTTTATTCTGTATTATTTTATTATTTTATATCCTGAGTTTCTGAGCTAGAGAGGTTTTCTTCACGAACGTGTTATGATAATGCCTTAGTCAAAATATTCTAATGTTTATCTGTTAACTCCCTGCCTTGCGCAAAACTCTGAAGGCTAACTCTTGTAAACAGGAGATTTTGCGTTACGTACTGCTGACGTACTGCTCAGTCTGCATGAGTGACAATAACTTGGTCCAATAGACTTTTTACACCTCCTGAGAGGTCATCTTGGAGATTACGTAGGACAGGGAGCTATAAAAATATGTGTTTCGTATGACGGAAAACGGAACGTTAGGACGGGAAGGCAGACTTTGCTGTCTCTGTGTTCTTTATCCTGCCCACATCTGCAGATGTCCCAATAAATCTTTCATATGATTCAATTTGAGCAAAAAGGACTCTGTTGGTTCTTTTTGACATGTGCCACCAGGAGCATGGGTTGGTGCATGCATTAGGGCCCAGTCCTGGCATAGAGGCCTTCGATATATGGGGGAACAGGGGTCCTCTTTAGCTGGTGTGAAGCTGTTTCCATCTGGTTGCATTCACTCTGCTGGGGGGTGGGGGGTGGGAATCCAATAGAGACAGAGGACAGGCTCAACCTGGATGTCTGTTGTCTTATGTAGTCTGGGAGTTCACTGAATGTTGGGGTGGGTTTACTTTGTCCTTCGCAGTGGAGTCTAGTGAGCCACCCCTGTCTCTGTGTGGGCCAGTGGTACGCCTGCCAAGGGCCTTGATCTGGATAGGCCTGGGCCCCCTGCCCTGGGTAGATTTTTGATAACAGGTGTGACTATGGGGGTCAGCAGGGAGCTGGCCCCAAAGTGGGGAGTACTTTGCTCCCATTGATCCTTTCCTCCCCAAACCTAATGCTTCCTTCATCCCACTCCATCACAACAACATACAGGTAGGGCTTTGAGGTGCTGGTGGATTCCTGGGATGCAGAGGAGGTATTCCTCCTCTGTCTCCTTGTGCCCACTTCTCAATTTTATGTTGCACATAGACACTGAGGGCTTTGGGGAGGGGCAATGCTGACATGAGCTGGCAGAGGGTGGTTAGATTCATGCCCCTCCCCTGTTTTAATGCACTGTTCACTGTCCAGGGCCGGGGGCTGAGAGAATGAGCTGGCTGTCCATTCGGGGTCAGGGCTTGTGGGCTGCTCTGCTTCTGTGGGGACCTGGGTGGTGAAAAGGGGTCCAGCTCCAAGGTCTGGTGGTAGATTCCCACTGTGGGGTAGTGGTGCCTAGATCTTGGAGTATAGCTTCTGTATGTGGAGTGTGAGTGTGTATGGCACTACTTTCTGTGTGTTTACTCTACCTCACTCAACCTCTCAGGCCTCCCTGCCAGACCACCACACCCTGCCGGTGGCAGATGCCCCCAGCTGCCAGTGCGTTGGAGGTTCCTCGATGTCCGGGGCTGGATGATTTTCTGGGTGGGGGCTGTGGTTGTCCCTGCAGTGGTTCTCCTGGGACTTCCATGCCCTGGAGAGCCTCTGGAGTTCTGGGGCCCATGTCTCCTCCATGTCTGCTTCGTGTCCTGGGCCACGGGGCTGTGGTTCCCCACACACACACTATTAAACATTAACATATTAAACATTATGTGTACAAGCATGCTCACACACACAGGTGTGCACACAGGTGTATACACAGGTACTCCCAGAATAACATTTAATCATTATTATTTACTCTGATTCAAGCAGATGTTGGTTGTTGCTACAGTTTCTCAGCAGCTATTTCTACTTTTTTTCTCTTTTTGTCAGCATGTATGTGACCGGTTATTATAGCAGGTATGTGACCGGTGTGACCGGTTTGTTTGTTTTTTCACTCTTTTTCTATCCTCCTCACTTTTTTTTCTCTCTCCCCCTTTTGATGTCTGTTTGTAAAAAATTGTTCTTATTCCTTTGCTTCCTGTCCCTTGGTTTTGTCAGTTATATTACACTTAAAAACACCGGCATGGGGGATGTCACGTGACCCTGAGTGAGATGGCTGAGTGAGTACTTTTTGTTAATAAATCCCTCTTTTTTCTCCGAACTCTCACTTCACTTAGTTGAACAGGTTATAAACATGTCAGACACACCTTCTGACAAGGACTTTCCTATTTTTGCCTCATCGCGTTTGCAGAAGGCTAAAGAAAAGGAGGTGAAAAAACCTACTGTTCAGGTGCCATCGGTGGATGCTAACGCTAACGCCGCTGAATCGCACCTGGACATGTCAGTGATTCTATCAGAAATAAAGGCCAATGGATCACGTCTTGATGGAATCACAAGCCATCTGGAGGGTACCGCAAACTCCGTTTCCTGCCTTCAGAATTCGCTTACTGCTCTTTATGAAAGAGTCACAGGCGCTGAATCACATCTGGAAGAAACAGAACAGAAGATTTCATCTGGCGAAGATTCGGCAACAGCTATGGAAGGGCAGGTGACCAACTTGAAGACGATAGTAGATCAACTGCAGGCAAAAGTAGATGACCTTGAAAATAGAGGCCGTTGCAAGAATCTGAAGATTTTGGGCCTGCTGGAAAAAGCTCTGGCCCACTTTCGTCATATCTTTGACATGATCCCAAAGTGGTTAGATCTGCCTGTGGATTTCCCTGTTCTGGACATTGAACGCGCTCATAGATCTCCCACTTTTGCGTCTGCCTATCCGAATTTGGCTCCTAGAAGAATCTTAGTTCAGTTTCTGAGGTTTACTGATAAAGAAGCGATCTTAAAAGCCGCCATGAAGACGATGATCATCCATAATGGCTCGGACCTTCGATTCTACTCGGATTCGTCAGCTGGTGTGCTACAGTTCGGGACAGTGGGGAAATCTTTGGCCGCCCGTGGTCTGTACCGAGGATTTGCCTATCTGGCCGGGCACAGATGTCTGCATAATAGAAAGATTCGACTGTTCAATGATCCGGACTCAGCCAAGGTTTTTTTGGACTCCCTGGACAGCTAAAATTTGACTCTTGGCTGAAATATACACTTTGATTCTCGGTGGAACATATTGAAGATGCAATTGGACAGTGTGTAGGATATTTTCTAAGGTAATATTCAAAATGTTACTGTCCGCCATGCCAATAGTGTTATTCATTGCTGATAATTACTTATATTAGAGATATTAGTGGAGCAGTTTATGACGGAGCTATAACTCAGTGGTTTCAGTATGCTGTTGTCAACTGTTTCTAGGTTCCTTATATTGTTTTGTGACTTTTTGATATTATCTGTGCCTCATCAGTTGGGGATGGGGTCTTTGGGGGAGTGTTTTACAGGTTTGTTTTGCGTTTTATTTGTGGTACTCTCGTTCGTATTTGGTATCACGTACTGGCACAATTGTCATTTTTTTCCCTGTATACGATCATTCTTGTGACTTTATTTTCTTGAGATCTTTAATATGCTCAATTTACTTAAATTAGTAACATGGAACATGAAAGGCATAGGTCATGTAATTAAGAGGAACAAAATTCTAACATTTCTTAAAAAAGAAAGTGTATCTATAGTGCTATTACAGGAAACACATTTATCCGAAAAGAAACATATAAAGCTGAAAAGAGATTGGGTTGGCCAAATATACTTTTCTTCATTCACGTCAAATAGTAGCGGCACCGCAATTCTTATTCACAAAAACTTTTCGTTTATTCTTGAGCATGCTGAATACGATTCGGAAAGGAGATTTGTGATGATATCTGGTTTCATTCTTGGAAAACATATTACTGTAGGCAATGTAAATGCCCCAAATGTAGACTGCCCTAATTTCATGTCTCATGTGATTCTAAAGTTTAATCAGCTCTGCAAAAACAGGTTTCTTAAGAGGTGATTTCAGTTGCGTACTTGATGGAAATCTGGATAAATCTTCACCCCAGATTTCAATGAGCTGCAAATCATCACATATTTTACTTAACACTTGTAAAGACTTAGGACTGGTGGATATTTGGAGAGAGCTGCATCCTAAAGATAGAGATTATACTTTTTATTCTCACCCCCATAAATCTTATTCAAGACCAGATTATTTTTTCATAACTTCCGATTGTATACACTATTTGAGTTCTTGTCAAATTGGCCCTATTGTATTATCCGATCATGTCCTGGTTTATTTAGTCATTCATATTAGTATACCTATTCAGAAATCCAATTATTGGAAATTCAATACTTCGTTTTTAAGTAATACTAGTTTTTGCTCTTTTTTTAGGCATAAAATAATTCAGTATTGGCAAGACAATCAGAATTCGCCAGTCTCTCCTGCAGTAAAGTGGGACGCAGCCAAGGCTACATTGCGGGGTCATCTCATTGCTTATGCTACATAAACAGTTCCCAAATCAAGATAATTGGATTTTATTCATTAGTGCTAGAGCCAAACTTTACTTAGACTACACAGAACTTACCAAGAAATTATTACTTTACATTAAACAGCGCTATTATGAGTTTGATAATAAACACAGTCACCTTTTGGCTTATCAGTTAAAAAAAGAGCAGAGTGAAAGAACTATAAAGGCAATAAAGACATCTGCTGGCAACATGATATTTGATCCCCAGGATGTCAACACTTCTTTTTCAGATTTTTATAGGAATCTTTATAGAGCTGATTATCATGGATCAAATGAGGATTTGCTTAATTATTTAAATGAGATTTCTCTTTCCAGTATTTCTGATAATGCTAGGAGTCTTTTAAATGCCCCATTTACCAGGGATGAAATTTGGCATGCCATTCAGTCAATGCCATCCGGTAAAGCTCCTAGCCCAGCAGTTTTGGCATGAGCTCTGCCCTATTTTAATGCCGGTGATAACTAATCTTTTTGAGACAAATTCTTTGCCTGAATCCTGGTCATTGGCAATTATCAGTCTGCTTTTGAAAAAAGACAAAAATCCAACAAATTGTACATCTAGTCACCCTATTAGCCTACTTAATGTAGATTATAAAGTTATAGCCAAGTCCTTAGCTCGACGACTTGAAAAAGTTTTACCTTACAATGTCAATCCAGACCAAACGGGTTTTGTGAAATCCAGGTATGACTCAGACAATATTCGAAGAGTTCTAAATATTATAGATAATTAAAATTTCACCAAGGAACCTGCCTTTATTGTATCCCTAGATGCTGAAAAGGCTTTTGATAGGGTGGAATGGCCTTTTCTTTTTGCAGTTTTAGAGAAAATACAGTTAGGATTTTATTTTATTGACTTGGGCCTGGTTTCTCGAAAGCTTTATTTTAGAAGCATTCGTACACTAAGTATATCTTAAGTACGTCCCACGTTCTTAAGGTTGGTCCGGACCACTCTTTAGCTGTCTCTTAGTGTAGTTTCAGCTCAAGACGCTAGTGATGCAAATCAGTAGTGTATGCAAGTCAAATAATTGTACGTTATTAATGTTGTATCAATGATGGAATATAGTCCACACATATTTAAGAATTTTACCAGTTCCTCGCTACAATAGTGCCCCACCTAAAAACACACTAGCCAACAACCACCCACCCCCCCATGCCCGCTGGTAATTTTGGTCTAGAACCGCCACTGGCTGTTGGTGTCACCAAACTGGACCCAGCACCTGTCCTTGCCCGGTCTCTGCGGACTGCAGCAGCTCTGGCTTTAGCATGGCTGGAAAAATTTTGCCATTTTTTCAGGCCCAGTTTCTGTCTGCACCTGAACTGGAGGCAGACTTCTTTTTGGCTATGTCACTCCATATTTCTTTTTTAGTGCTGTTATGGATATTGTTTCTAAAGCTGGCGAACAGTGTTGTCTTATAGACATTCACTTCGTTCAGCAAATTTTTAGTTCTTCAAATGAGAAGCTTGGTGCTCTGTTTTTACGTGGCTTCTTCTCTGCCATCTTCTCTTTTTCTCTCTCTGTTTCTCTCTCTCTCTCTCTCTGTCCGCCACTAGGTCTGGCTGACATTTACTTAAAAAAAGCTTGGTAACAATTTCCACACAGAAATTCATTGTAATATTTACTAGGGAATTCCTCGAGTGAAGTTCACTTAATAGTTTGCATTGTTAAGTCAACAATACCCAAGTAGATTATACGACCAATATGCGTAGCTTTTGCAGGTTTATTTACTCCAGACAACCTTTGTATGTAATTACAAAACTGTAGAAATGCAGGTGGGATTGGAGCTCCTGTCTTCTGATTTCTAGGCCAACGCCCTTACCACTAGGCCATCCGGCTGCTACGTGTCACTGGTCGCAGAACCATCGTAATAACCACTTGGCCAATTTGCATAGAATGTGCTGTCTTTCTTAACGTTGTCGTGCATATGAACTAAAAAATTGATTCCTGAGCAATCGATGTCTCCTGTAACGTCGCACGTAAGGGGCAGTGACTTAAGAAGCTTCCTAAGGGATGGTTCGAGAAACACACTTGGAAATGTAAACAACTTAGGTAAGATATATCTTAGAAAAAAAAGAGTGTTCGTTATCGAGAAACCGGACCATGATCAAATGCCTATATTCTAATCCTATAGCTCAGGTTAACACTTATAGGATGTTGTCTAATAGATTTTCAGTAAGCAGAGTTTGCAGACAAGGCTGTCCTCTTTCACCTTTGTTATTTTCTTTGGTTATTGAAACACTGGCAGCTGCTGTGAGATCTAACAGTAGTATACATGGTATTAAAATAGGTCTAGAGGAACATCGTATATCTTTGTACGCTGATGATGTTATAGTGTATCTTAAATACCCTGACACTTCTACTGATGTGATTCTTACAGTAATTGAAAAATATAGTAATTTTTCAGGATAAAAGATCAATCTAGGTAAATCTCAAGCTTTGTATATGCATGCTCCCTCTGAAGCCATTTCAAAATCACCCTTTCACTCAGCACTTTCTGGATTTCAGTATTTGGGAATTAATATTACTCCTAATTTGGAAGATATCTTTAAATTATTCCCCTTTGATCACGAAAATTAATCAGGATTTATCAGATTGGTCGATTCTTCCAAATTGTTTCTTTGGCAGGATTAATATTATAAGAATGAACATCCTTCCAAGGTTAATATTTTCTATTCTAGAATCTACCATGTTATTTGAATACAATTTTTTTGAAGAGGATCAATTCCTCAATTTCAAGGTTCATTTGGAATTACAAAAAACTCAGACTTAAACTTTTGGTTTTGATGAAACCAAAATAATTGGGTGGGGTCTCGCTAACCAATTTCCAATTATACTTTTGGGCTGCACAAATCAAGCACATGTTAAGTTGGTTTAGGTACAGATTTGATTCACGCTTGGTTGGGATTGAATCAACAAGATGCTTTCCCAGAATGTTATGCTCCCTACCATTTATCCATAATGTACAAATAATTCAACAACTGATTAGTGATTTTACTGTAACAAACACTCTTTTGGTGTGGAAGGATGTCAAGGAATTTTTATTCATTCCAAAAAATCTTGATTTTCCCACTCCCATACAGAACATTGGCCTTTTGACTTGGAGTGTCTGTCCTTTATTTGATGATGGCCAAATGAGATAATTTCAGGAGTTAAGCCAGCAATTTGGTCTACCCAGTAAAGATTTTTATAAATTTCCTTGCAGCTAAAAGTAGGTAATATACAATTTGACCTTACTCAAATAGAAAAGCAGCTTTTCTCTTCATGTACTCTTTAAAAAAAAAAAGATCTCTGAATTATATGCATTGCTGCCTAATGTTGGTCCTTCGAATTTTGACTCTTTAAGGATGATCTGGGAAAAGGACTTGGGGTCTATTTTCAGTGATGAGGAGTGGCTATCTGTCTGCTCAAATATCTTTCTCAAAAATGCTTTAATTTCAGTTCATGAACAAAACTTTAAATGTATTCATAGGATTTACTTAACCCCAGTTCGCCTCCATAGAATATTTCCCAGTTGTTCTCAGCTAAGTTTTAAATGTAAAGCAGAGATTGGCACAGTGATGCATGTATTTTGGGATTGTGACAAAATCAAAATATACTGGAAAGAGATTCATAAATTTATTCAAAAAATTTTTGGAAAGACTTTTGCATTGTCCCCAAAAGTATACCTTCTGAACTGTAAAGTGGAACTGTGTCTTGATTGTGATAAAGAATGTGTACTGAACTTATGCATATATTTGGCCAAAAAATGTATATTATTATGTTGGTCAACTGCCCAGGTACCTTCGGTCAATATATGGTTGAGTCAGGTGACCACACTTTTACCACTGGAAAAATTTACATATGATTTACATCAAAGATCTGACGTGTTTTGGCGAATTTGGTCCTCTCTCTGAACATTTCTCAAGGGTACTCAGTGACTATGTCTTTCTAAATTTGATTTATAATTTTCATTTATTTTTGTCTTTGCTCTTAAGCATTTATAGACATTGGAATGTATAACAATTTGTAGCTTGTTGTTGAGATACCTGTACCACTACTGTTGTTTAAAAAAAAAAAAAAAAAAGGTTTCCGTGAGTGAGTGTTTAAAAACAACAAAAGAAAATGGCAAATGCATCAAAAACACTAAGCTTTCAGTCTTCTAAATCAATTTTTCTTGAGAAAGGTGAATTAAAGGCCTTACAAATGGGAAAAAAAAGTTTTGTCTCTCAAATTGTATAGTAGTGTAAATATAATTATTATAACAAAGCACCTACGATAAGGCTGATACTAAATAATATGCACTCATTTATGTCTGGGGGAAAAAAAATCTTATTTTTGGTGATAACAATGTTGTCATTGTTGGTGCTTTGAGAAAGGAGGAAGACTTTAAAACATTTACTTATTTCTGAAAATTAAACATTTAATTTGATGAAAGAACAAAAAAACTTAAACTTAAAATTTAAAATGGCACTTTTCTAGTGCCTTAAGTGTATATGTGTATATCACAACTCTATCACACCACAACCAACTGAAAAGTAGTTTTCTTTAGCTATCCATGACACAAAAAAATCAAGTTAATGTTTTATTTTCTCAAAAATAATGACTTAGTAATATGAAACCATCACCTAACAAATAGCAATATGTTTTTGTTCAGATTAGTCAAATTAATCAAAATGTTTTAAAAAGATGGATATAAAACTTATTTTGTTGGTTGAAAGATTTTTTCTGGCTGACAGGAAGGAAACAAGAGTGAAACAAACTGATTTATGTTGTTACAGCATTCTGAAATGTATATACACCAATCTTAATATCTCCTAAATTGTACTCATGGTGATTAATATTTGTGGATATGGACAATGTACAATGATTGCTGTTATTGCAAATATTGCAAATATTTCTCATGATTAACACCTACAAATTAAAAAAAAGATTTCTTCTGTGCAGCACATTTTGTGATTTCCCTGCTCAGTTAATTGTGAGTTTTAGTAAATGTGTTTGAGGAGAAGAACCATCAAACTGTGTAGGACACCAGCACACCAGAACAAGAGCTTTACACCTCTGACCTACACTCAAACATAACTGTGCCTGAAAGGGTTCCTTCATGATGCCCTATAAGAGTTATGGTTGATCATCCAAAAACATTTCATTGGATGATTCTTTAAAGAATAATTTTATAAATGTGATGTGAAGAGCAATTTTTTTTTAGTTTATGGAATCTTTCTGTTGTGGTACTTATAAAGGTTTATCTTATTTAATAAGGCAATGGTAAAAGTTCTTGGAAGAACCCTTAAATTCATAAAGAACATTACCATTATGATCTTTGCACCAATACATTTATAAATACTTATTTAAAATGTTTATTTAGGGAGAACTATTTGTTTGGCTACAGAAGTCTTTGTGGCTATATATTAGGACGAAAATGCTCACCTCTGTCATTAAATGTTGTAATATGATATATTCTTGCCTGTTGTCTGTCAAAACTTGCAAAATAAAGCAAGCCAGATGAACATGTGGCCGCACTGATTGGCATGTGTCAGGAAAAGCCTGTGTTAATATGTCTAGAATTTAGAAAGGCTGTTCTCAAGACCAAGACCTCCAGAAAGGGCTGCTGTCTCAATGGTTGTCTTTGGAGCCTTGCTCAGATGATTGATACGCCTGGTGTTTAAATTGTTCAGTTTGATTCAGGGCCCTGCCGCAGATATAGTTATTAGATGGCTCTAGTATGCACAGTGTATCTAAGATTTGAAATCCATTGGAAATAAGGAAAGCTGTGTATGCATTATTGCTTTGATATTGCAAAGGCACATAAACTATCATGTATGCCGTGACAAAAGGCTGTCATGTGGAAGAAAATAAGCTGCATTTGGGCTTGCTGGCTTTGGCAGTAGATCAAAATAAATATTTTTGGGGGAGAGGAGATGAATACCAGATAGAACAGTAAGCTAATAGAATCTAATTAGAATAGCCATCTGGAGTAAAGGTCACTTGTTACAAAAGCAGCAAACAGACGCAGCCTCATGGAACTCAGAGATATTCAGAGTTTCTCAGAAAATGCTGTCGTGCTTGGATTTTTCATCTGCTGAAAGAATGACTAGAGCACTGGTACTCAAGCTTTTCATATATCACTTTAGTCTATTCTAAACACTTCCAAAACCACAAAGATAGTAAAAAAACACTCTATATTATATCTAAATATAGTCTAATTAATAAAAAATCTCTATAAAACCACCAAGCATTAAGGTCCACTGAGTAACGGATAGGCCTCCTAGGCAGTAAAACAATAGGAAACTGTAAGCTGGATCTGTTTCTTTCTTTTTTATAATACATTTTCCTGCAGATTAAACTTCAAAAAACAGCAGTCAGCACTCTGGTGGCAAGTACTGAAGATGTCCATCAGGAAATGTGTGCATTTGAACAGAGATACCAATCACATAACTGCAGTCCTCCCCGAGGGCATTCAAGAATCCATTTGGCTTAATATTGCTTCTGACATATGTAGTGCAAGATTTAAAATTTATACAGGCTTATAAAGGCTGATTACCAACCGCTCCTTGCTATGTCCTGCATCTGCCTCGAAACAGGATACATTCAAGAGAGGTCAAGTCTTTGTCTGGTAGACAAAGTACTTTAAAGATCTGCCATTTTGTATGCTAGATATATGAGCATGGATAATCCAAGCACAATGTCTACTGGCACATTTGAAGTGTTGTTATCATCAGTGAATATGTAGGTCAAGATACCACCTGTTTTCTGCATATTCCACGTGTGTTAAATTTGCATATATGGTACACAGCCTTGAAACAGCTCATTTTAAAAGGGACTGAAACTGTCAAATATTAAGCTGATGATATCTCTTTAAGTGAGAGTGATTTTGTGCAAATAACTTAATGAACATGTTTTGTGTAGCCACTTGACCTATTATAATGTTGTTTTTTTAAACAATGTTTTAAAAAGTGTTTTGCATAATAGGTTCTCTAGTTTGGTATAGGATGAACTTTTTCTGATTTCTGTTTGTAGTCACAGCTGGGTGTTGTTTTGAGTTGAGAGTTTTTGTGTTCTTATTGATGTGTAGAGTTTTGTGTTGTCTTTAAGTTTGTTTATTTGGGCCACCGTTGTACTTGCGTGGCTTCTGAAGTTCCTGAAGTCCTGTTTTTGTGTTACATTAGGGCACTGTGCCTGTTTTCAGACATTTAAACTGCAGATTGGACAGTTCCAGAGACCAGAAGTGACATATCTTTTGATGATTGGATAGCTATGTTGATATAGCAAGTTTGAAATTGACACTGAAAATCACAGGAAATTATTTTAAACTCTTTTCAGTCACCAAGTTTAAGAGTAATGGGACTACCCTCTGATGTTAGAAAAAAGAGTATTGTCTAGATAAAATGTAATGTCCCTCTTTATTTGAAAATTGTCAGTTATATCTGCATGCACTGTTTCCATTTATTTGCCATGGAGAGTGACCAACTATAGCCTGTAATTATTTGCAAATGTTACATTTTTAAAGAATTTGGGTCAAGTTTGATCTCTAAGGAAGCCACAGTCATTTGTGGCCAGGCGTTCAAAAAAGCATAATTAACCTCTGATTGAATAGGATGTCCCTCCTTTTTCTCCCATCACTAACTAACAATTGGGCTTTCTTCTTGAAGCATTTTGAGCTGTCCGCTGATGGGGCGTTATCAAGAGATGCAGTGGCACCTCTCGTGACTTGGACCAAACAATTGCTGGCCCTCATCCTCCCAGTATGATTGGGATATCTATATTTGGAGAAGTCTATTACTGGGGAGCAATCTAAGTGCAAGTATCTTGTTAGAAGAATCATTGCATTAATATATTCAGTGAAAACATTTGGTTGTTCTAGTTTGTGCATGGATCACTGATATTTTTATGTTCTTTGTTATTTCTAAAGCTTTCTAAAGTAATTTATTGAAATTATAAACCCACATGTGAACACACCACAGCACAGTATGGGACTTTTATGTCCACTGCTATAATAGTGTCATTTTACAGATTCAATATTTCATGTTATCATATTAAAATAGAATTCAGCACAAACCGTCTTGGCAGTTTTGTTCATGACAGCATAAAATCATGATATATTTCTGTCAATGTTTTATAGGATATAAAGTGTTGCCAGTTTTTCTTTAAAATTTCTATGTGTGAACTGAAGTTTCATGAATATTACGCAATATTAATGACTTGCTCAAATATAATTATTCACCCTGAGGATTAAGAGGGCTCTTATAGTAGCCATGAAACCATCACACACACACACACACACACACACACACACACAGTTTTTTTTTCCTTGCACGGCATATGCTTTTTTAGATTATTCAGTTAAATAAATAAAAAACATGATGTGACTTATCACAAGGCTAACTGATTGAAAAATGCACCGCCAGCTCGTACGACATGGGTAGGGCATTTTATCCAAGGTCCCTTAGCTTCCAGATATCAACTTTTATCACATTAGCAGGGGCCACCACACAGACCAAAATTGAATCAAAGCTGCCTGATCATGTGTAATTAATATATGATTAGACAGATACAGAAGCAATTTCCCAGGCTGGGAGGGAAAGAGAGAGATAGAGAAAAGGAGGATGGAGGGGTCTGAGCAGTGTGTTCTCTGCAGCTGCAGGCCAGAACTGACCCCTTCTCCTTTCCTGTTCATTCTCTCTCACTCCACACATGGCTGCTCCCAGTAAGAGGGGAAGCAGAGATGTTTTTGACGGGAGAAAACCTTTAATTAGCCACCAGGGCTGAATCTGGTCCAGCCATTGAGCCCCAGTGCCTCCCACGAATGTCAGTCCAGACCATCACCCAGCAGTGCCCAAACTCAGTGCTGCTGCTGCTCTGTGGATGGGATGACTGGAACAAGCACTCATCAGCGAGAGCTTTCCTATTGCCACTTACACCATTATTAATGAACATTAATTGTTGCAGACAAAGGAAGATGAATGAATAGCTTCTAGGAGGTTTGGCACTCCAAACCTTTAAGCAGTAATAATGGCAACACTGTAAACCAGCTTGATTTATTGCATACTTGAGGGCTGTGCATACATTACACTGAATGAGCTCAGGACACAGAGACCTAAAAGAATAGCAGAACCTGAATGGTAAGCCAAGGGCCAAAACATTTATATAAAACTTGTGATTGTTTACAAATGCTAATATAAAATAGGCCAAATTGAAATAGACTAAAATTATTTATTAATTAAACAAATTTAACTCTGATAAAGAGTCGGTTGACTGTAAATAAATGGTCAGTAATAATGATGATGAGATTACATATGTATATGTTTTTTTTATTAGTTTGATTTTTGTATATAAAAATGATTTTTCATTCATTAACTAACCTGGTGTTGGGGTGCAGTGGAGCACGACTTGCCATATACATCTTCGGTTTCAAAAGTGGTGGTTGTTTTATTGTGTTATGAGCGATTATTTGCCAGCTAGGCGGAGCGAGTTTTGCCACTGCAGTGGTCATGCATGGCTGAATTCAGCTTACATAAAGCTGCAAAAACCCAAGATGGCCGCTGAACGGGGTGACCAGCAACAGGCTAGTGGGTGTGGTCTCGACTGATGTGGGGCGTTTCTATGCAAATTGACCCCCTACTGACCTCACATGGGGCCCTCCATCAAAATGTCTTGTTTTGAAAGCGCCTGAAACTGTGAAGAATTAAGCTGGTGATATCTCTTTATGTGAGAGATATTTTATGCTAAGAACTTCATGAGTATGTTTTGTATAGGCCATAGACCTATTACAACTAAAGTGAGTTTTGCGTAATAGTTCCTCTTTAAAACTTGGCAGCCTCTAGCGGATTCATACAGGGACATCACAATTGAGAGCCCCGAAACCTTCACATCAGGTAGCCTTTTAAGTAACTTAGTTCTGCAGACCATTCTACATGCTGTTAATATATATAAAATATTTTTGTCACAATCTTGTTATCTTGTTACAATGGTACTCGGGATACAGTCAGTCCTTGAAGCTGATGAGATGGAAGCAGGAGAATTATTTGGTAGATGCAAATTGTGATGGCTGAACAACTGAATCAGAACATCTACAAAATTTTTGTGGAATTTAAGCCAAATGTTACAAAAGAATTTATACAAACTGGTCAGTTTTTGGGTTTATAGGCCTCCTTATGTAACAAGAAAAACTGATTTACTGCAGCAACGTAATTATAACAGGCTTGCAAAGGCAGGTTTAACACAGGGGCCCCTTATGGCCCCCCCTGCAATGAACAACCAAAGATTTTAATATAAATTTCTTATCGCAATAATTGCTAGCTCGAAGAACGGAATTAATGCTTTGTGTTCTAGAAGGACTAATTAAAAGGCTACACACGCACACTTACACACACGTGCAACACCACTCCCCCGACACAGTGGTACACCGTAGTTCACACACTGGTTATATGTGCCCCTGTAAAAACACACTGGCCCCCCCTCGGGCCCCTGGTAATTTTGTTCTAGAACCGCCACTGCCACTTGTATGGCTTCTCTGAAATATCATTACTACAGTATTCACTCTTTGTCACAATCCATGTGCATTTGCTTTATGGGCTGGCCACATCAAATAATTCAGGAGAAAATAAAGAAAGAAAGAAATAGAAAATAGAACGCCTTAAGCCCGTGCTCATATACACTAAAAGCATTCAGCTTTCTGAAATAGGTCTGTCTGCATATAAATATTATGACAAATGCACCTATCAGTAGTGATGACTTTAAAATCAGAACAAAAAAGATGAGAAGAATGTATCTTCTCAATGTAGGCATGTTTGTTGGAAACACTGTCACTCAATAAAAGCTTGCTGTAAGATTGTGTAGTGCTTGAGGCTGGGCTTCATTGATTACATAGATGCAAGTTTGATGCATTTGCAGCTTTCAGAGACAGCAGAACTCATTATGAAGCCATCTTCTACCCAAACGAAGGAGTAATGCTTTGATGAATTAAGGACTTATGCTGAAATGTGGCAGCTGCTGTTTGTCGGAGAGTATAATTGGGCTGCAGTAAATTGTAAAAGCCACAGGAGATGTATGAGAGGAGAATGCTGGCCACTGGTCACTGGTCAGGCTGCTTTTACTGTCTCCAATGATGGACGGCTTCTCTGCCTCAGCTCTGGCCATAATGGGGCATTTGTGTCTCTTAAGACCTAATAGAGCATTATGGGATTATGAGCCAGCAGTATTTTCTGTCTTTTCCAGCACATGCTCTCTATTTCTCTGTTTTCTCTCTCACTCAAACATACAGGATTGTTCTAGTGCACTGCCTTCACATGGGCAAAAACATGTCATGAATGATATAGTCTACATTTATAAATTTTACTGAACTAAACCTTGTATTTCCATTATTCTAGGTTTTTCTACACAAAGTGACATGACAAATGTTTTTTTAATATGTTAAAATTTCAGAATCAGAAAATGTTATTGATCCCTGAGGAAATTGCTCAACACAACCAGACCACTAAATGTTCGTAAAAGTTTCTAATAAAACAACAACAACGACAGCAACAATATACACCTACTTATATATAATAATTTTAAGCCACTTTATAAAACTAAGAGGAAATGGAAGTCGCTTTGGATAAAGGTGTCTGCTAAATGCCGTAAATGTAAATGTAAATGTAACCATAAAGAAAATCATGCCAAACAGCATCCTCTAACTGTTCTAAATTCACTGTATTTCAAAACCTTCCATTGATTTTCACTTGTTTAACTACCAAGGACCTAGTGTTCCAGAACCAGATTAAGGCTACAAAACACTAATCACATCCTTCGTAACAAAAATGCTAAATTACACTGTATGAAATCAACTTCCCTGAAATGGATTATGCCTGTCAACACAAAGTGATATGGATATGTTATTAAAAAGTCAATGGTCACATTAAATTAGTCAAACAACACCATTTTAGGTAAAATTCTGTAATCAAATATAAAAGACATGCGCACACGTCACATGAATCAGATGCAAACTACAAATATACATATCAATACAAATTGTGCATTAATAAGAATAATAGCAAGTGCTTAAAAGATTCTGACATCTTCAGTGGCATGTGATTACAACACACCAAACCAATTAAATCAAGCCTGTTTTTCAGTAGGCCTGAATCAATAGAACACATACATTATGAAAAAATAACATATATATTACGAACAAATATTTTGAACAAACATATTATGAACAAACAGCATATTTTCAAAGAGGAGGGAGAGAAAACAGTTCTCATTTTAAAACAGTGATTGCACTCCAAGAAAACTAAAGTTTGCAACATCTTATAGCCTAGCCGTGCGTGGTGGGGTCTCATTAGAATGCC